>JAXQQM020075288.1:0-138154 GCA_034641835.2 Pinus albicaulis
TTCCATGTATGATTTCCTCACTAGTTTTGGCATGCATGGTACTGGATGTGGTTTCTTGATTATGATTTTTCATGGGCATGGAGGATGGTTGGGATTGACAGTGGATTTTCCTAGCCTTACCATTTTCTAGATAACCATGTCGATTGTGGATTTATTTCCATTCATTGTTTTCTAATTGGTTCTCATGGTTCCTTTAGTTGTTGGATTGGGTTATTAGTTCTTGGAGCCTTGGTTTTATAAACACTCTAGAGCTCGACGGACACATTTTGGGTTGAGTTACTAGTCCTGGAGCCTTGGTTGGAAAAAAACTTTAGATCCCTAGGTGGGTTGAGTTACTAGTCCTGGAGCCTTGGCTGGAACAAACACTGTGGAGCCTTGGAGTAGTTTGTATGGAGACCAATCCATGATGGTTAGTGATGTATGACCATAAGGTGGAATCACTAGTTTGGGGTTGAGATGGTTTGGTCTCTGGAGCCCTGGTTTGGTGTTGATTTATGTGTTTGATAAAGTCCCACATTCATGCTTGGAATATGGCATGGGGGACTAGCTGAAGTGAGATTTGGCTCAGCCATGTCTATGGTCGGGCTGAACGTGGAAATCCCATTCTGGGTTGGTTTTTACATTCATTACTGAAAGGTTTAATCCTTCTTATTTGATGCATATATGCAATGGTTTATATATAGATTCTATTGTTGATGTATCCTTTATATTTATTTTGGTATTAGGATGGTTATGAGCATGTATTGTGACAGTGATGAGGTATGGCTCTCTCCATGTTTTTACTTGTAAATGAATACTTAATGATTCTATGGTCAAATTGATTGTATCATATCTTATGATGTAGGGGAGAAGTGGTTCTTAGACATTCTTAGATACGAAAGAGACCACTTTGTTTAAATATGTTGTTTATACATGTAGATGTTATGTTTGTGACATGTTTGACGAAATTCTTGTCATGGGTGGGTGGGTTCGGATGAGCTCCTAATGATGTGATTACTTCCATATTTTTTTTAATGTTATTTAATGTCTCCTAAAGTTACAAGAAGTTATGGGCAATGACCTGGGCTCAAGTGCTGAAAATGTGGCACGAATATCGAAGCTACAAGCTAAAAATTCGTTGTTTTGGCCTTAGTCGCTACCTTGACAAGGCTATCCCATGGCTATAGGGTATATAGACACTCCCTTTCCCTTACAAGCATGCTTCTAAGCCTTAAATGGGATCCAAATTAGTCACCCCTCAGGGAACAGGGCCTTGGAAGGTTGGGCTGTCGCTTGGTGTAATATCCCCAAATGGGGATTGCAGCAATCTATGAATAGTTATGCAGAGAAATAACGCAGATCATCTAAGTAAGAGTAGGAGGCCAATATGGAGGCTCTTTATTTATATTTACATCAGAAAAATATATGCACAAGATATCCCATGAGACGTATAACAGGAAATAGAAGACTTTAATGGAAGAAATTCCTCAAAAGGAGGTGTTGCAACCATACATTAAGACTGAAAAGAGCTTGAAAGTGTTATTTTATTAGTTGCAATAGCTGTATATTACACTTCAAATATAGATCAGATCTGTATATGAAAATTTAGATCTATATTAGATCTGTACACTAGATAGGCTCTTCTTCAAATTCCCCTTGGGGTTTTCAGCAATACACGAAGTACAATGAGTAGATCTAAGATATAATGCTACAGATCTGCAGAAATATTCAGAAATTCATGAACATTTAGATCTAATATAATATGCACAATATGGTGATCCTCTCCAATGGATCTCCAATGTGAAGGGTGGATCCCCAACACATGAAAACCACTTCTCCAAAAAGCGTGCCAAAAGACCCTGCAACAATACCCACACAAATAATGTAGTTCTGGAAGCAAGACCGCGTTGTAAGATTTATAACATATTTGGCCTCATGCCAAGATCTGAAAATGCAGATCCAATGAACCAATACTCTCTTGTGAATGGGATATAAGACTTCCTCACTGAAAAGAAGCACTAGAATGGTCTAGATCTGAGTTAAAAATATTTCAAAGAAAACCAAACCCTCAACAGGATCTACGTTGTAGTTAGAAGAAGAAGCTTGGCCTTCAGCCAGATAGTGGAAAAGAAATGCAATACTCTTCTAAGAGGACTCTCAAGGAAAGAGGTGGGATTCTCGATCAGGAACACCCAATGCTAAACAACATTTGCAATCTAGGCTAAATAGAAAAATAAAGCAGTATGTCTAAACAGAAAATACTTCAAAAATCAAATATCATTCAAAAACCTCTTCATGTTGCCATCCTCTTCCTTTTATAAGTTGAGAGCTTGCAAACCGTAAACCACCTTCAATGAAATAGCTCCCTTCACATGAGCCATCTCCATCTAAAACTGCATTGTGCCTCATTGATGGTCACTCCTCCAAAACAACATTGTAGATTTGGTCATGGTTGACCCAGTAAAAATGTTCATCCCCTTTCACACCTAAGGGTGCTTTCTTACATAGCCAAGATATAGCCTTTTTGACATTTGGCATTGATTTATTTACTGTTTAGGAGTTTTATGATCCTCCTTTACAACTTTATTCATGAAAAAGAAAAATAAAACAAAATTGAATATTCCCATTAGCTTAAGACTAATTGGGAATATTACAGTCCTCCCCTCCCAAATGTTGCTTGTCCTCAAGCAACTGATAAGGTGAGTGCTGCAACTCTTCTCCCCCTCCATTGGTGAAATCTTCATATGATAAGCTCTCTCCATAAGCTAAGTGTTCACCAATCCATCCAACCATGAATTGTTCCTCCAAAGTTCTCATGAGATGTAAATAGTGCATCCCATAAGGAGACAATAGCTCAAATGAAACAAACATGTCTTGCCCAATTTCCTCCCTGAAACATGTCACATAATGTGCATGGAGAACCTCCATCCCATTGGGCACATACATACCTCCCATCCTCCCTCCATACATTCCCATAAAAAGAACAAGTACATCATCAATGTATGGGAGAAAAACAATATACATACAAACATAAATTTGTGCATATGGAGGTGGGTCATAGTCCCACATGTGGAACCAGTGCAGTGCATCTCTTGCCTGCATCATATCTATATGTGGTAAGTGGTTTATCCACCACTTTCTTGCTTCCGTTATCTCACTATGGTTGAAAGTGTGAGATAAATTTGGTTCCTTAGGAGTGCACACATCATGAAATATAATCCCCCTTTGTTCATCAAGGGAGTGGCCAAATTCAGAAATTTTTGTGGCCCAAGGTTGGCCATGAAGTTCATAAGATACAATAATCCTCCTTGGAGTCATGGCCTGCATAAACATGGTGAAAGAATGTATACAATCAGAAAATAAAGCATGTTTTACATGAGTATTTTTTTCACCAATTGTCCTCCTCATACAAATGGAGTGGTGCATAGATCTATCCTCCCCTTCAAAAAGAGAAAGAGAGGGCTGAATTAACTCTTCCATAGAGTTATGTTGCTGCTCCATCTCTACATGGTCCATGCATATTTGACAATGTTGATATAGTTCTCCTTCAAATCCCTCCCAATAGTAGCTCCTCAAAATGATGTTTTTGAGCTTCGTAGAATAGGTGTGGCTGAAAAATAACTCTTTTTAGGCCCTTTGCAGCATCTTCTCCTTGAGCTTGGAGGCTCTAGATAAGAATATCCTACCATGATGATACATGACTCCTTCATGGACTAGATAGCCCTCTTCATGCAGCTGGTCATCAAGTATCATACAAGTGTGAATATCCTTGGAATAATCCACTAACAATTGGGATTTCCAATATGGATCTAAACTGCCCAACAATGACAACACTGAAAATGTATCAATAGGAATGTCTGTCATGTTTCTGATCTCCTCCTTGACATCTCCCATGCCAAACGTGTATGTTGGAAGGAAATTCCTCCCATTCTCCTCCTCCCACAACACAGAATAAAAAATGAGGGTGGGTGATGATGATGAGAGAAGAAAATATCCCTCCTTCTTGAGCTTACCCAAGCCTCCCATCGTTGTACTATTGTCTTCCAATGCTCCCATCCCTCCTGGATCTGAACTTGGAGCATCATGTGGTGAGGGATTTTCCACAAAAACTTAATCAGGTGGCCTCCCAAGTGGTTTGCCACTAGATAAGAGTGTCCCATGCAGCAATCTAATGAGCATGATAGATGGGACTGTAAGGTCCTTGCTTCCACTATGTAAATACATATTTGTCCTTTGTGTGGAAGTGGTATGTGAGGGATATCCATGCATGCCTTTGATCATTTGAGTTTCACCACTCTTCTTGTCCACCCATTCTATTTTCAAAGCCTCCCAATCAATGGTCACTTTCCCCAATGTAATCAGCCATTGAACACCCAAAATCACATTGGTGTCTAGTATGTCAACCACAAAGAAGTGATCAACCAATGTATAAGTTCCCATGGTGACTGAAAGTGATGGGACATAATGCATGCATTTCATTGTTCTATCTCTTGGGACCAAAATAGAGAATCCCTCAAAAGTATCAATGGGTATTGCCCTCCTCTACACTAGATGGGCATCAATGAAATTGTGAGTTTCCCCACTATCAATCAAAACAGAGACCCTATGATTCAAGATAGAACCTTGAACTCTTAAGGTCAAGTACTTAGGTAATCCTCCCAAAGATGCAAGAGTGCCTCCAATCGGATCAAATTATCCATCTCCATCTCCTGATGGTGTTGGTTCTCCTGCTACAGTGTCAGCACTGTGACCTCTTTGTAATATCCCAAAATGGGGAATTTCTAAAATAATGGGAATACCTTAGGATATTCCAAAGTTGGAGATGCAGCAATGTAAGAAAACATCATGGAGTAGCAGCGTCATATCAATGCATAAAACATGAGAAGATCTAAATAGCCATCATATTGATCTCATAGCAGTAAAAGAGTACAAATCCTTGAGGAAACAATCACTCAAGCTAGGCAATGCAAGCCTCAATAGAACATTTACATGAAAATATAGAACAATGCTACATATGGAAAGCCTAAGGCTATGACTGCGTAGTTTATAGGAGGCACTGCTACAAAAATAATTTCAATACATAGATATGGAAATGTATGGCTCAAATAATGTGGGGAGCAAAGCTCTAACCCCTGAAAAACAATATCAAATCAATCTTAGAAGGATTGGCTGAAATATACAAAATGGAAAAAATGTCAGAGTAGCAGGGCTGAGTAGCAGCTGCAACTCAAGAACTGGATGGAGATGGCTGTAGATGATACACAAGATGAATAGACCTCCTCCAATGGATCTTCCAAGTGAAATTCTGATCCTAACACTGAAGATCTCTCCCTCCAAACAAACTCTGCAACCCTCACTGCAAATATACACTAAAAATAACGCAGTCAATGAGAGGGACTGTGTTGTAGACGATGAAAAATGGTTGTCTTGATGCCAAAGATGATGGGAATCAGCTCAAATTATCCCTCACTAATCCTCCAAAGGGAAGAAGACTTCCTCCTATGAAAAATAGCTCTGGAAGTGGTGTTGTAGAACCCTCCACTACAACACCTTGCAACACAACTCAGCTCTAAACAGAAACTATGCTGTAGCTAAAGGAGGATGCTTGGCCTAAGCCTGAATGTGGAAAAATGAAGTGAAATCTCCCTCAAGAGGCCTCTCAAGAAATGATATGGGGTTCCCACTCAGGAACACTCGGTGCTAAGTAGCACAACAGCCCTGCTAAACAACAAGAGAATGCATAAAGTCTAAATAGACAATGAAATCAATAATCCATAACATGAATAAAAATGGCTACCTTGCACTCATTTTAAACAAATGGAAGCCCTCTCATTATGGATCCCACTCATTAGGGTTTCCTCCACCAAGGAATCTTTCTCCCATTCATATTGTGCTGTCTCTCAAAGTGTTCTCCACCTCCTATCCCATCACTGTTGACTTGGTCAAACTTGACCTTTTCCACATGCAAATGACCCTATTCACACATGAGGGTGTGAAATCTAGCTCCTATGACTATCCCTTTTCACATTATGAGGTATTTTATTCATATTTTTAATATGCATGGGCATCCTTACCCATTTATTAAGCTGCTAGGTGATAAAAACAAAAATCAATATTCCAATTAGCTGCATGCTAATTTTGGAATATTACAGTCCTCCCCTCCCAAATGTTGCTTTTCCTCAAGCAACTGCAAGGATAGAACTGAGAAGCCTCCTCTTCTCTCCCTGTAGCATCCTCATATGATAAAATCCTCCAAGGATCAAGATGTTGTATCATCAAGACATCTCCAAGTTGTCCCTCCCAAATATGCAATCTATCTTTTGGTGTGCATCCCAAACATCTATCATCATGTAAAACATCCATGGAGGTAAAAATGGGTCGTCTAAAGGCATTCTTGAGGCATGAGGTCTGATATAAATTTGGATATATCATCCCCATATGAATCTCCCATCCCCAATCTATCATCCATACAAAATGAGTCACCTCCCAACATGGCAACTCCTGAAAATTCTCCTCCACCTTAAGCTCATGTAATGTAGGTGGGCTGAAAATTTGAACATGGTAGACATAGGAGCCTACCCCACGCTTTCCTCCTCTCCACTTATGATAATTGTATAGCATATTATGACCTTGGGCTGCAAAGAAATTTCCCTCAAGTGGCAAGATGAAGGCTAGATCTCCAAAGATCTCCTCTCCAACGTTGTGAATCAACCTAGCCCAAATCATCCCATATGTGATGGATAGGAAATCATCACCATATGGTATCCCATCAATCACATGGCCCACCTCAACAAAAAGAGATAATTTTTTGGCTGTGGTGGCCATATCTCCTCTCATTCTCCCCTTAGAACATGCAATGCAAAAAGTGTGGGAATCTTCTTCCCCAAAGGACACCTCCAACTCATGTGTCTCTCTCCCAATCATGCTTCCAATACAAATAAGATAAATATCAGAAAATGAATTCATGATTAGCATAAAAATGAGGAAAATTTTGAAGGTTTCATGTGGTACAAGAGGGTACCAACATTTTTCCCAATAGTGACAGCGCAGTTTTCCAAACTGTTGCTTAATAAAATTACATGGCAAGTTGTTTTTTGTTACATGGATAATTATGTATGTCATGACATCTACTGATAAATAGCAAATGGCTAGGTACATGAACTAAACATACATGAAAGAAAACACTTGCCCAAGGCCATATAAGAGATGGTTGTCTCCATCATACAATTTGGCCCAATGTTGACCATGGAGCTCAATGAAAAGCTTTCCCTCTTGTGGAGAAATGCACTGAATAGAAATGGTAAGAGTATGAAAATAATATTTTAGACAATCAATAAATGAAAAAAAAATATTCTCACCGTGTACTGAAATTAAGATGATGATGGGATCCATAAACAAGCCTCCCATGAAGAGGAATGAATCATATGCTACTGGAAGATTACCCTTCTTATGCTTGGAAATCCAAGTTAAGAAGATCATGTCAATGTAATAGATGTTTCCATCCACTACTCCATCTCTTTCATCTCCTCCTTGTCCATCAAGTGCATCAAAAGTGAAGTGATCCTGGGGACACTCCATTAATAATTCCAAGCTCCAAAGTGACAACATTGTTGGCCTATGCAAATAGGCTTCTACCAATACATAGCTCCATTCTTTGACATGTTTATTCTCAAAAACATCTCCCATAATTCTGCTACATACAAGAAGTTTCTTCCAAGGTGGAAGTACTTCCAGATCATCCAAGGCTAATGAGCAGCCCCTTTGCACCATGATAGTTCCATTTCCTACTCCTGCAACATCATGCAAAGTGTGAGAGCAAATCTTCCCTTGCTCTCCCAAAAACCTCCAAAGCAACAAAAGTTATTGCTGCCTCCTCATGCTCTCATCATACCACTCATGTGATGAGGACATAATGAATGATATGAATGTCACCTCAACACCATGCATCCACACTCTTTGCTGGGCAATGATGCAAGCATCCTACCACCTCTTCTCCATCCCCATACCCTTAGAAAGAGGATATGCCAAGTGATGGCCAAACTCCTTCAAGAGTAGCCAACGTAGCCAAGCCTCTTGCTGCCTGGTGTCATATATTTGCAAGTGGCTTACCAACCTCTTTCTCCTCATCCACATCCACTCAACCACTTGTGGATGTCTCCTACCATCCTCTATCTTGGTACTCCTCCAATGAGGGCTACCATCCTCCATGTGTTGATGAACCTTGCACTCCATGACATGTTGAAGTGCACCTCTAATGGGATATCTCCATGAGATCTCCCTCTCATCAATAGTCCTCCAAAACCAATGAGATCTTGGATCTGCTAAAAGTAGAAGTTTCTCTTTGAGCTAAGAGGTGCTCATTGAGAATGTGTCATATAAAAAGGAGAAATTTTTTCTCATCTCAAGATGTCTACTATCTATCATCCTTTCGTTCAAGTCTTCAAACCCCAACCTCAAGTGTGGTATGCACTCCAAAAATGGCTCATGAGGATGATGGTTTATTTCTTCCTTGAATGTTTCAATGTTGCACAACGCAGTGCAATCTTGCTGCTCTATATTAGCAATGTATGTTGGTTCTTGGACACATAAATATGAATTTCCACAACCCTCCAAAATATTTGTTGAAATAGAAAGTCGAAATTTATTCATACCTTGATGGAACTTGGGAGCTCCTTGTATGTCTACAATAGTTCTTTCCTCCAATGAAATGGCTGCCTCATTTGCATATGTAGAAGGCTGCTCTTCCAAGGCTGTGACAACGTTGGTACAAGTCTCCTCCCATGGTGGTGTGGGATTTTCCTCCTTTGATATTTCTCTATAAAAGGTTCTAATAAACCTTCAAATGAACTCTGCAAAATTATTCACCGTTGCATGGCTCAAGTGGTTGAACCACCAAACATTGGCTTCGTCCTCTAAGTGCAGTGCTGCAATTTCTACTACTTCCCTCTCTACCACTGGATGTAGTAGGAAGAATGCCTCAAGCTTTCTTGCCCAAGCTCTTGTTGTTGATGATAATCATTTTATACATATATTGTCTGGATAGACATATATCATTCTCTAGCTGTTTAGTTGAGAATAATGTTGTTTAGCATTAGGTGTTCCTGAGCGGGAATCCCAACTCCTTCCTAGAGCAGCTCTTGGAGAAGCCTTGTCTGTCTTGTCCACTATCTGGCATTTGGCCAAGCTTCATCTTGCACCTACAACACTGATCCTTTTTAGGATTGGTTTGTCCTTGTGAGGTGCGACAAGTGGAGGATAGATCTCTTCAGATCTATGCATCTCTAGCACCCCTTTTCACTGGGAGAGTCTTCTATCCCTTTGAAAAGAGTGTTCTAGACCTTTGGAGCTTCAAATCCAGATCCTGGCATTAGTCCAAAGCATACTCAGAGCCTACAACACATTCCCTTTTGCAGTACTGCGTTATTTGCAAGAGCAGAGTTGTAGGGAGTTTTGGCATCATCTTGGAGGAGAGATCTCTAGTGATTGGATTCTTCCTTTCACTGTGGTGATCCATGGATTGGCCATCCAATCCATGTTAGTTCAGATATAATCTACTGTACATCATATACTTCAGAATTTTCTGAATACTACTACAGATCTGCAACATTAGATCTCAGATCTACTCACTATTATTCATGTATTACTGAAATCCCCAAGGGGAGTGTATAAAGGAGCCTTTCTTGTACACAGATCTGAAATAGATCTATAATTTTGTATACATATCTGCTCTAGATCTGATTTGTAACATGTTGCTCTCCAGCCAATGAAAATAACGCTGTCAAGCTTATTCATATATTTCTTGTGGTTGTAGAACCTCATTTCTGAGGGTTTCTTCTTGTAGATCCTTCTCCTTTTTGCTATACATTATATAAGCTGCTTTCTAGATCTATTTTGTTGATGTATAGCTGAAATATGAGCCTCCCTATTGATCTCCTATAATTATTGGGCTGAACTGCATTATTTTCCAGTAGTGTTGTTTTTGTATTGCTGCAGTCCCTTCTTTGGGCATTTTCTAGCTGCACTAGGTGTGGGGAAACCGGTTTAACCCACCTAGAAAGATTTGTTTTTGAATCCCTCTTGGATTCAAGTCTTAGATTGTCAGATCTAAGGGATACAAGTGCTGGTTTCCAATCTTGTATCATAAATTCCTGAAAAATGTGTTTTCCAGTCATGCCTTGCTAGCCGTTCCCATTTTGGGATTATTCAGCCCACTTACTTTGCAAGAGCTCAAGGTGGAGGAAAATTTTCTCGAGTTGCCATGGTGGGAGGTGACTCATTTTTTATGGATGATTGCTTGGGGATGGAGGATACACTTGGGGAAAGGTTTTTTCCCAATACATTTCAGTCTCCATGCCTTGGGAGGCAACTCTTCAATTCTATCCTTGCAGTTGATTAAGGACAAGAAACATTTGGGAGGGGAGGACTGTAATATTCCAAAATTTTCATGTAGCAAATTGGAATATTAAATATTTCTGATCTCACTTAGGAGATGAATAAATGGGTAAGAATGCCCATGCATAATAAAAAATTGAATAAAATCCCTCATGGTGTGGAAAGGGATCAAGGTAGCAGCTGGATTTTACACTCTCATATGTGAACAAGGACAAATTCAGGTGGACAAGGTCAAGTTTGACCAAGTCAACAACACAGTATGAGAGGAGGAGATCATCCATAGAGACAATGAAGTGTAAGTGGGAGGAAGATTCCTTGGTGAAGGAAACCCTAATGAGTGGGGCCCAAGCCAAGAAGGCTCACACATGTTTAAAAGGAGGGCAAGGTAGCCATAACAAGTTTATGCTTATGATTTGAATTTGGTCTAGAAGACTATTTTGCTTTCTGCAACTGTTTAATTGTGATTGTTGTGCTGCATAGCACAAGGATTTCATGTTTAAGAATCCTTCTCCTTTCTTGAGAGGCCTCTTGAAGGAGTTTACTAATTTTCCTCACATCTAGGCTTGAGGCCAAGAATCCTCCTTCAACTACAACATTATTTCTGCAGCAGTATAATGTTGTGTTGCAGGGTGTTGCAGTGAGGGTTCACAACACCACTTCCAACACTTGTTTTTCAGAGGAGGAGGCTCTCTTTCCTTTGAGTGATCAGTGAGGAAGAATTCCGGAGTAGTATTGCACATATTGGCACTTGGAAAAAGTACTCCCAACACTTTTTCTTTCACCTACAGCACAGTATCCCTCAATGACTGCATTATTTTCAGGAGGTATTTGTAGTAAGGGATTGCAGTGATTATCGGAGGGTGAGATCTTTAGTGTTAGGATCAGCCTTTCACTTGCAAGATCCATTGGAGGAGGTATTTTTATCTGATGCAGCATCTTCAGCCATCTCTATTCATTTCCAGTTCTTGAGTTGCAACTGCTACCCTGCAACTCCGACATTTTGCAGTTTTGCATATTTCATCCAATCCTTCAAGGATTGCCTTAAGATAGTGTTTGGGAGCATAGATCTTCTCTCCCAATGTTTAATGAGCCATACACTTGTATATCTATGTATTAACATATGTTAGTAGTAGTTTCTCTTTATAAAACTGTGCAATCATAGCCTTGGGAACTCTTATGTAGCAGTGTTTTGTCATATTTTATGTACTTGTTTCTTGAGTCTGATTTTGCCTATCTTGAGTAGCTCTTTCTTCAAGATCTTGTATAAATTTTTCTGTTGTAACTTAATAAGATGGATATGAGTTCTTCTCACACTCTATGAGTTTATTCATCACTGCTACTCCATTTTTTTGTTTACATATTGTTGTAGCTCCAACTTTAGAATATCTTAAGATATTCTTATTGTTATAGATTTTCCCTATTTTGGGATATTACAATGGTATCAAAGAATGATCTTTGGCTCATCCTGTGAGTTCCAGCTATCAGAAGGAGAAAGATCAAATTGATGAAGAGAATGAACTTGATCTCATCAATTTTCAAATCCAAGAAGAACCTCCCCAAGGAGGTTACGTAGATGAAGAGCTGCAGTGAAACTCCTAGAGGGTTTCAAGAAGAGGAAGAGCCATGCACTTCCTATTCTCAAAGAGGAGAATACAAGAGACATAAAGGACACTTGGAATATGAAATTATAATTGGATACCTTGCTGAGTACCAAACTAAACCTAGAGCCTTCAAGGAGACTCTAGCTTTACCATAGTTCATTCAACTAGAAGAAGAAAGGAGACTCTACAGCCATGGAATGATGAGAGGCAATAGATTCCTATTGTCCACTTTTTATGGGTCACTCACATGTGCAGAAGAGGCTTGGGTGATGAAACTAAAGGCTTTCTTCCTACTACATCTAGTATTAGAGAGAGAGGCTATAGAAATTTCAGCGCTGCACCTTAAAGGTGAAGCAAACACTTGGTGGTTCAGCCATTTGAGCCATGCAAGAGTGTCTACTCTTGCTGAGTTTTCTCAAAAGCTGATCAGGATATTTGGGGAAGGGAGATCAGAAAAAAAGAGACCCTCACCACCACTTGAGGAAGCATGTACCAGCACTGTCACAACCTTGGAGGAGCAGCCTTCATGTTCAGCATTGAAGGGAGCCAGCATAGTTGAGGAAGGAACTCTTGCTTCCACATTTCACCAAGGTATGCTTAAGTTTCCATCTCCTGTCATTTCAGAAAATATTATGGAGGGAGCTACATTATTGTATATTGTTGATTTAGAGCAACATAGTTGCACAACGCTATATAAGAGCAGTGATGAAGAAAGGAGGGCCCATTCTTTATGCGAGCATCCAAATGGAAGCTTCATTCATGAAGCAATGGTGGATGGAATGATATATGGTAGACATATTGAAGTGAGAAACCCTTTCTCCTTTATAGATGACCCTTTCTCAATGAGCACTCCCCAGCTCAAAGAGAAACTTCTACCTGCAGCAGATCCAAAACCTTATTGGTTTTGGAAGGCCATTGATGGGAAGAAGGTCTCATCAAGAGATCTCATGGGAGGTTCACTTCAACACATCATGGAGTGTAAAGTTCTTCAACAGTTTGGGGAGGGTTTCCCCTCATCACACTTGGATCCTTATGGATTCAAGATGGACATTGATGAGAGATCTTCTCTAGAAGATCTCCAAGGAGTTGCATTTCAACATCCCATGAAATGCAAGAGAAAAAATTTGATTTGGGAGGATGATAGTCTTCCTTGGGAGAGTGCTAAGGAAGAACATGATGGAAGGCACCCACATGTGGATGGATGGGTATGGATGATGAGAAAGAAGTTGGGAAGCTACTTGCAAATATATGATACTGGGCCGCAGGAGGCTTGGTTGTGTTGGTTTCTCTTGAAAGAGTTTGATCATCATCCTCTTTCTAAGGGTATGTGGCAGGATACTTGCATAATGGAGAAGAAAAGAGTATGGATGCATTGTGTTGATATGACATTCTTCACCATGTTTTGTCTACATGATTTGTATTATGGAGGTATGAGGAGGCAACAAAAAAATTTGTTGCTTGGGTTATTCTTGTGAGAGCAAGGGCAGATTTTCTCTCACAGTATGCATGATGTTGCAGGAGTAGGAGGTGGCACTATCATGGTGCAAAGGGGCTACTCTTGGACTTAGATGTTCAAGAGGTA
The DNA here is from genome assembly GCA_034641835.2 of Pinus albicaulis. NCBI lineage: Eukaryota > Viridiplantae > Streptophyta > Pinopsida > Pinales > Pinaceae > Pinus > Pinus albicaulis. The sequence continues at coordinate 13,555 of JAXQQM020075288.1, forward strand.
CTTCCACCTTCGGAGGAACCTCTTATGTGTAGCAGTATTATGGGAGATGCCTTTTACATTATGCATGTCAAAGAATGGAGTTATGAGTTGGAAAGAGCCTATTTGCATGGGCCAAAAACGTTGTCACCTTGGGGGTTGGTCTTATTGATGGAGTGTCCCCAGGATCACTTCACATTTGATTCACTTGGTAAATAAGGAGGAGGTGAGAAATTTGTTTTTGTAATTATTTATTATCTAATACAATATTTTCATGCTCTTACCACTTCTATGCAGTGCATTGCTCCACAAGAGGGCAAGCTTTTCATTTGGCTTCATGGTCAATTTTGGGCCAATCTATATGATGGACACAACCATCTCTTATATGACCTTGGGAAAGTATGTTTTGCTTACATGTATGATCAGCTATTTCACCTAACCAGTTACTATTCATTAGCAGACTTGATGACATATATAACTATCCATGTATTAAAAAACAACTTGCCATACTATTTTCTGAAGTAGCAGTTTGGGAAGTTGCGCTGTAACTACATGGGGAACTATTGGTACTTCCTTGCACCACATGAAACCTTCAGTATTTCCCTCATTTCAATGTTTATCATGATATCTTTTTCTGATATTTTTCTTATCTCTATTGAGAGCATGATGGGGAGAGAGACACATGGGATGGATGTCTCCTTTTGGGAAGAGGATTCCCACAATTTCTACATTGCATGTTCTAATGGGAGCATGGGAGGAGATATGGCCACCACAGTCAAACACTTGTTTCTTTTTGAGGTGGGACATGTGATTGATGGGATGCCATATGGTGATGATTTCATATCCATCATGTTGTCGACAATTATTGTCACCCCTAGAGACAGCCTAGAGTTGCCATAGACCAGTGCCTAGGACATCTTAACATAGCAAGGAGCTCATAATATAGCTTGGGTTGTCAATCCAAAAGCTCTCTTACTATCTCTTGCAAAACAAGGAAATTAATTGAAATGGAACCAAACTCTCTCAGAAGCTGATACAAGGATAAGAACAATGTAGGAACAGCTTGTAAAAACTTCAATATAAAAGCATCAGACAGTTAAGAGACAGCTTACTGCAAAGAGGGCCAGTTCAAATAATATGCCACAGAAATCAAATATCAGAAAGTGGATGCAGTGAAGAAACATGAAGAAGATACTAGTTAGCATGAGGCTGATACCCAGATACACAAAAAAACCACATATGGGCTTATCCAACTAAGAATCCATACATGACAATGGCGTTTTAAAAGCACCCTCCTCAAGTAACTAATATAGCAGAAAATATGGATGAAATGAACATGGAACAGTATATCATGATTAGGCCTATTTAAAGTGCTTGACTAATCCAAGTATGGGCACCAACTAGGATGAATCCTTACTTAAGACCAGTGAGCCACTCACATTCTAGAACATGATACAAGAAGATAAATAGCATGAAATGAGATATTATATTAACACATAAGAAAAGATTACATACTGTGGGATACCAAAGACCAGAATCCTCATTACAGTTATAATTCCTCCTCACTGAAACCCTGCGGGCTCTGAGCCTTCATACAGAAACTTTACAAGATGTATACAAAAGCCTTTCACTGCACAGTTTGCTAATAGAAATCTAGAACCCTTACAATGTCTTTCTTTCTGGTTTTTATAGAGGAGGTAGAAAGCTCCAGAGAATGAGGTAGGTGATATACATTTAATGATCTAATTTAAAACAAATTTGAAAGAAAAAACCACCTATGTTGTTTAACGGTGCTGAACTGGTGCAAGTACTCTGCTGCTGTTTTATGAAATAAATGTTGAGGATGAAAGTATCCTCATAAACAAGACATAAAGAATAAAATATACGAATTTTTTGTACTTGATTGAAAGAGAAAAAATTGCTACAATAAAACCTTGAGGTTGCTTGTATTTGTGCATGGTACTCTCGCCCCCTTGAGCCCCGAATGGAATTTGTATTTTTCAATGCCGGACACTGAGTTCTTCGATCTTCTTTTGATATTCTTCGTAACCTCATTTATGTTTTCAGCTACCAGAATCTGCCCCCTTTGAATTTCTCTATAGGGTTCAATGGATTTATTTCTATTTCCATTAATGAAGTCATATCACAGCAACTACCCCCAGCTTCCCTCTTAAATTTCTTCCTCGGAAACTTTCAATGGCGGTGCTCTTGACCTCTGCGATGGAGGCAGTGAATAAAAGTAGCTTCTTCTTAATCTAAACCTGCAAAACCCACAAATACATCAGAGGAAAAGCTAGACGCAAGGGTGGTGAAGGGAGACGTGACTACGGAATTGAGGATGAAGACTGGGAAAAATGATGAGGGGATGCAAGGTTGCGGAGAAACTACAGTGGAGCAGTGGTGGATGAGCCAGGCGGAGACGAGACATGTGGCGGAACAGTGATAAATGAATGCGGAGGTTTATATCATAAAAAATGATAAAATACAATAAATGAATAGGGTATATGAAAGGTGGAGGTGGGGCGCAGTGAACACGTGGAACAAATGACTTGGATGCACGGGAAACTGGTGGAAAGATGACGCAGAGCTACAGGGTTGGTGACGCGTCGAGGTTTTGATACAGACCATTCGATCGTTGAGGAAAATTGACGGTGAAAGTGTGACGATGAACCATGAAATGGTGGGCCAGGGAGAGTGCGGAATATTGTTAACACCCATGCAACTTCGGAGAATAGCCATCGTCGGATGCAGCACGCAAGATCGGATGGTGATGATGAATTCCACTGCCCGACTTTTGACTGAACAATAATGCGTGAAATGGGCGGTTTCAGGAATCGTACACTCGGACACGCGTCACCCAGCGTATGGAATCGATGGGTCCGCGGGAAATACCGCCAGCTATGGATGGGTGGTGCGGAATGAAACCACCGGTTTTCACACAATGAACGCGGGTGCGAGGACCACCACGGGAAATAGTTCTGCTCCGTCGATTGGTTTTTGATCGGACGGCAGAGATGAACTGCGGGGGGCCAAGGTGTACGAACACGAGACTTTTGGAGCAACCCCCCGTAGTGAATGGCAGCCGTTAGATTAAGTCTTCACCCATCCTGAGGATTCAACTACGGGGGCACCAAGGTTTGACCCTACGGATAGAGTAAAGCCCCCGCAGGGGAAACACTTCAGTCATGGCGTCGGGTCACATGGAGAGAAAAAGGCGTGGGGGGCTAGCGGAGAAGGGGCTGGGCCCAATATAATATAATTTCAAATATGAATTCTGGAAATTAAAAATACAATTTTAAAGCAGCGAGAGGGCAACGATAGACAACCAAAGGGTTTTGCAAGATAGGGCGAGGGAATGTGATGATTTAAATCAGCTGGCTCATGGAGATTTTCATAAAGAGAGGATAGTGAACAACATTGGCTCCATCTGGGGACGGCATGTTCATCCTTGGACATGTCGAGAACCTGCAGACCATCTGATCATTTTGTGCGAATTCTGCTCTTCGACACCTCTAGTTTTCATTTTATAATTCATCAGCACACACACATTATTAAAAGAATGATGAAACAAAAAGAAAACTAATGTACAATATAATACACCAGGTTGTCTTTGCCTCCTGGGTCCCATACTTTTCTTTGCTAGTATCCATTAGTTGCATTATTCTTCAACTTTACCCTTCTATGTTTCCATATTTTGTTCTGCAACTTGCCTCCAGCTATGCTTTCACTTTCTATTCTTGTTATTCCATTGCCAAATTTTCTCTGCTTTCTTGCTGCTATCTGCTGTTTCTGAGACACCTTCATTATCAGTCTTCTGATGCTTTCAATTTCCATGTCCAACTTTTCTTTTGTTTGGAACTTACTCTTCCCACTGCTGTCTTCAATATGGCTCTTGAAAGCCTAATCGCCTTCTTCTTGTATTTCGAAAGGCAGTGGGATCTCTTCTTTTTGTTCCACAATAGCAGCTTTGAAAATTTTTCTCTCTGCTAGCAACATGCTGCTAGAAAGGCCCCTTGATCCTTCTTCAAATGTTTGCAGGAAATGCACATAAGGATCATGAAATGATACCTGGTTAAGAGTATCTGGCAGGCAGGCTTCAACCAGGATTTTATCTCCTTTCACTGGATCGAGAAGAAGACTCTCTTGAGAGAGACAATCTCCTTCATTCTCTAAACTGGAGGACTCATCGTATACTGGAGCTGAGTCCTTTTGGAGCTCTAGTATATTCTACTCTGTTGTGCTGAGCTCTGTGAAAATATCCATGAATTCTTGAGCAGGGGCTTGCTCCATTATTTCCTCTTTTTCAAGAGAAAGCTCGCTATTTTCATCTTGCTCAAGAATCTCTTCTTTGCTCTCCTCCTCTTCTTCCTGTATTGAATCATATTTATTCAACATAATCTCCAGCAACCTGATTTCTTCATTCCATGGGTTAAAATCTTCCACCGAATTTCCTTCCTCCTTTCTTTGACTATCAAATGGTGTCAAATTTCTTTCATCAGCATCAATCTCTATTTCTTATTCTTCTTCTTGCAATGGGCATTCTATATCGTCATTGTTTGAAAAAGCAAGATTTGAATCTTCTAATTGATAAGCATCATCTTTAGTGGAGTCATCTACTAGGCCTTCCAGGTACAATGCGTGTGGTACTTGATCTGGTTGCTCTTTTGCTTCTCTTGGCAATATCTGCAGAGGTGGCTTCTTGTACTGGGGATTGTAACCTCTGTTTGGAGCATGGTAGAAATTCTTGGGGGCTGAATTCTTGGCCTCCAATTCAAGCTTGACCATCTTCTTAATCATTTTTCTTATTTCATCCATCTTGTCAGAATCCTTGTCCTGATTTGAGGTAGATACCTCCTCTTTGCCTCTCCTCCTAGTATCGTGTTCAAATTTTCCTTTTAATTTCCCAGTGGAGGAAAATTTTGCTTCTAATTCAAGAGCATCTGACTGAGCATCATCTAAAGTAGCAGGTTTCCTTTCCCTTAGAGAGAAGCCAAAATCTGAATCAAAGGCTGCTATGAAAACCACCTTAGCAGCAGTTTGGTGAGGCTTCATCTCAGGAGGCAGGCTCAAATACAGCTTATTAAATATTTTGATAAACTCTACCACTCCCTCATTATGTTTCTTCTTTAGAGTATTGAATTCAGTGAGGCACATTCCATGATATTTCTTTTCTCCCCATTTCCTGAGAAAAATATTCTCCATGTCATCCCAAGTGGTTACAGAACGATTTCCCATTGTCTTGAACCATTTTCTGGCTTCACCATCCAAAGATTGCACAAATAATCTTAAGACCACATCCAAATGTTCTACATTTAGGTTTTCTGCAAAAGAGCAGAAAGCCTCAAGATGTTTCTGAGCGTCAATATCATTTTCTCCATTAAATCTAGGCAAAATCTTCAAATAATCTTGTGGCATATCATTTAGTAGTTGGGGTAAGGCCAGTGGAGCGTATTTGTTCAATAGGAAAGCTAGAACATTAGCCATTGGAGGAGGTGGGGGTTGTGCAACAATTTGATGTACAAATGAAGGAAGGGGAGGAGGAGGAAGTGGAGTATGTATAACAATGGGAATAAATTGCACAGAAGCCTGAGGTGTAGATGGGAATAGTTCACGGTTAACAACAGCTACTTCTGTGACTTCTTTAACTTCTTCAGCCTCAGGGGTAGGATGAGGGTTATCTTTGGTTCTAGCACTTCCCCTGGGTGGGCTATCTGAGTAATATTCAGGATTTTCCTCAGTGGAGTCGGGATTTTCCACTGGGATTTCCTGAGAAGAAGAGGATGGATGATCTTCTACAGAATATTCAGGGACTTCAGCACGGGCTGATTGTCTTTCTTTCCAACTTCTTCTATGAATAATCTTCTCTGGGTCAGATGCAGAGGATGTCTTTAACTTAGAGGAATCTGACCTCAAATGTGGCTTTCGAGGAGCCAGGACTACCAATAGATTTATCAAATAAAAAGAAGTGGAGTCACCAAGGTGAGAGATATGAAACTCTTCAACTCTCTATGCTCACCTGATTAGAGAGTGAATATGATTTTTCGAGGCCCAGGGAAACTGATATTCTTGAATTCGGTCCCCGGCAACAGCGCCAGAAAGATGTTGTCGACAATTATTGTCTACCCTGGAGACAACCTAGAGTTGCTATAGACCAGTGCCTAGGACATCTTAACATAGCAAGGAGCTCATAATATAGCTTGGGTTGTCAATCCAAAAGCTCTCTTACTATCTCTTGCAAAACAAGGAAATTAGTTTAAATGGAACCAAACTCTCTCAGAAGCTGATACAAAGATAAGAATAATTTAGGAACAGCATGCAAAACTCCAATATAAAAGCATCAGACAATTAAGAGACAGCTTACTGCAAAGAGGGCCAGTTCAAATAATATGCCACAGAAATCAAATATCAGAAAGTGGATGCAGTGAAGAAACATGAAGAAGATATTAGTTAGCATGAGGCTGATACCCAGATACACAACAAAACCACATATGGGCTTATCCAACTAAGAATCCATACATGACAATGGCGTTTTAAAAGCACCCTCCTCAAGTAGCTAATATAGCAGAAAATATGGATGAAATGAACATGGAACAGTATATCATGACTAGGCCTATTTAAAGCGCTTGACTAATCCAAGTATGGGCACCAACTAGGATGAATCCTTACTTAAGACCAGTGAGCCACTCGCATTCTAGAACATGATACAAGAAGATAAATAACACGAAACGAGATATTATATTAACACATAAGAAAATATTACATATTGTGGAATACCAAAGACCAGAATCCTCATTACAGATATAACTCCTCCTCACTGAGACCCTACGGGCTCTGAGCCTTCATACAGAAACCTCACAAGATGTATACAAAAGCCTTTCACTGCACAGTTTTCTGATAGAAATCTGGAACCCTTACAATGTCTTTCTTTCTGGTTTTTATAGAGGAGGTAGAAAGCTCCAGAGAATGAGGTAGGTGATATACATTTAATGATCTAATTTAAAACAAATTTGAAAGAAAAACCCGCCTATGCTGTTTGACGGTGCTGAACTGGTGCAAGTACTCTGCTGTTGTTTTATGAAATAAATGTTGAGGATGAAAATCTCCTCATAAACAGGACATAAAGAATAAAATATACAAATTTTCTGTACTTGACTGAAAGAGAAAAATTTGCTGCAATAAAACCTTGAGGTTGATTATATTTGTGCATGGTACTCTCGCCCCCTTGAGCCCCGAACTGGAATTTGTATTTTTCAATGCTGGACACTGAGCTCTTCAATCTTCTGTTGATATTCTTCGTAACCTCATTTATGTTTTCAGCTACCAGAATCTGCCCCCTTTGAATTGCTCTGTAGGGTTCAATGGATTTATTTCTATTTCCATTAATGAAGTCATATCACAGCAACTACCCCCAGCTTCCCTCTTAAATTTCTTCCTCGAAGACTGTCAATGGCGGTGCTCTTGACCTCTATGATGGAGGCAGTGAATAAAAGTAGCTTCTTCTTAATCTAAACCTGCAAAACCTGCAAATACATTAGAGGAAAAACCAGACGCAAGGGTGGTGGAGGTAGACGTGACTACGGAATTAAGGATGAATACTGGGAAAAAATGATGAGGGGATGCAAGGTTGCGGAGAAATTACAGTGGAGCAGTGGTGGATGAGCCAGGTGGAGACGAGACATGTGGCGGAACAGTGATAAATGAACGCGGAGGTTTATATCATAAAAAATGATAAAATACAATAAATGAATAGGGTATATGAAAGGTGGAGGTGGGGCGAAGTGAACACGTGGAGTGAATGACGAGGATGCACGGGAGACTGGTGGAAAGATGACGTGGAGCTACAGGGTTGGTGACGCGGCAAGGTTTTGATACAGACCGTTCGATCGTTGGGGAAAATCGACGGTGAAAGCGTGACGATGAACCATGAAATGGTGGGCCAGGGAGAGTGCGGACTATTGTTAACACCCATGCAACTTCGGAGAATAGCCATCGTTAGATGCAGCACGCAGGATCGGACGGTGATGATGAATTCCGCTGCCCGACTTTTGACTGAACAATAATGCGCGAAATGGGCGGTTTTCGAAATAGTACACTCGGACACGCGTCATCCAGCGTATGGAATCACTGGGTCCGTGGGAAATACCGCCGGATATGGATGGGTGGTGCGGCATGAAACCACCGGTTTTCACACAATGAATGCGGGCGTGGGGACCACCACGGGAAATAGTTCCGCTCCGTCGATTGGTTTTTGATCGGATGGTGGAGATGAACTGCGGGGGGCAACGGTGTACGGAAACGAGACTTTTGGAGCAACCCCCCGTAGTGAATGGCAACCGTTAGATTAAGTCTTCACCCATCCCGAGGAGTCAACTATGGGGGCACCAAGGTTTGAACCTACGGATAGAGTAAAGCCCCCGCAGGGGAAATGCTTCAGTCACGATGTCGGGTCACATGGAGAGAAAAAGGCGTGAGGCTAGCGGAGAAGGGGCTGGGCCCAATATAATTTCAAATATGGATTCTGGAAATTAAAAATACAATTTTAAAGCAGCGAGAGGGAAACGATAGAGAGACAGTGCTTTGCAAGACAGGCCTGGGGAATGGACAGATTTAAACTAATGGGTTTCGTTAGATATTTACAAGGAGAGGATAGACCAACACACCAACACATCACATATGGGATGATTTGGGCCAGCCTGATTCACAACGTTGGAGAGGAGATCTTTGGATATCTAGTCTTCATCTTGCCACTTGAGGGAAATTGTTTTGCAGCCCAAGATTAGCATATACTCTACACTTATCATCAGTGGAGAGGAAGATAGCGTGGGTTAGGCTATCTTGTCTACCATGTGCAGATTTTCAACCCACCTACTTTGCAGGAGCTCAAGGTGGAGGAAAATTTTCGGGAGTTGCCATGGTGGGAGGTGACTCATTTTGTATGGATGATTGCTTGGGGATGGAGGATCCACTTGGGGAAAGGTTTTTTTCCAAATAAATTTAAGTCTCCATGCCTTGGGAGGCATCTCTTCAGTTCTATCCTTATAGTTGCTCGAGGACAAGCAACATTTTGGAGGGGAGGACTGTAATATTCCAAAATTTTCATGCAGCAAATTGGAATATTAAATTTTGCTGATCTCACTTAGGAGATGAATAAATGGGTAAGGAGGCCCATGCATAATAAAAATATAAATAAAATCCCCCATTTTGTGGAAAGGGATCAAGGTATCAGCTGTATTTTACACTCTCATGTGTGAACAGGGACGAATGCAGGTGGACAAGGTCAAGTTTGACCAAGTCAACAACGCAAGTATGAGAGGAGGCGATCATCCATAGAGACAGCACTGTGCAAGTGGGAGGAAGATTCCTTGGTGAAGGAAACCCTAATGAGTGGGGCCCTAGGAAATAAGGCTCACACGTGTTTAAAAGGAGGGCAAGGCAGCCATAACAGGTTTATGCTTATGATTTGAATTTGGTCTAGAAGACTATTTTGCTTTCTGCAACTGTTTAGTTTTGATTGTTGTGCTGCTTAGCACAAGGATTTCATGTTTAGGAATCCTTCTCCTTTCTTGAGAGGCCTCTTGAAGGAGTGTACTACTTTGCCTCACATCTATGCTTGAGGCCAAGCATCCTCCTTCAGCTACAACATTATTTCTGCAGCAGTATAACGTTGTGTTGCAGGGTGTTGTAGAGAGGGTTCACAACACCACTTCCAGCACTTGTTTTTTAAAAGAGGAGGCTCTATTCCCTTTGAGAGATAAGGGAGGAAGAATTCCGGAGTAGTATTGCACATCTTGGAACTTGTCCAAAGTACTCCCAACATTTTTTCTTGCACCTACAGTGTGGTATCCCTTAGTGACTGCATTATTTTCAGGAGGTATTTGCAGTGAGGGATTGTAGTGATTGTCGGAGGGTGAGATATTTAGTGTTAAGATCAGCCTTTCACTTACAAGATCCATTGGAGGACATATTTTTATCTGATGCAGCATCTTTGGCCATCTCCATCCATTTCCAGTTATTGAGTTGCAGCTGCTACCTTGTAACTCCGACATTTTGCAGTTTTGCATATTTCAGCCAATCCTTCCAGGATTGTCTTGAGATAGTTTTTGGGAACATAGATCTTCTCTCCCAATGTTGTATGAGCCATACACTTGTATATATATGTATTTACATATGTTAGCAGTAGTTTCTCTTTATAAAACTGCGCAATCATAGCCTTGGGCACTCTTGTGTAGCAGTGTTTTGTCATGTTTTATGTACTTGTTTCTTGAGGCTGATTTTGCCTATCTTTAGTAGCTCTTTCCTCAAGATCTTGTATACATTTTTCTGTTGTAACATAATAAGATGGCTATGAATTCTTCTCACACTCTATGAGTTTATTTATCACTACTACTCCATTTTTTTGTTTACATATTGCTATAGCTCCAACTTTAGAATATCTTAAGATATTCTTATTGTTGTAGCTTTTCCCTATTTTGGGCTATTACAGTGGTATCAAAGCATGATATTTGGCTCAGCCTGTGAGTTCCAGCTACCAGAAGGAGAAATATTAAAATGATGAAGAGAATGAGCTTGATCTCATCACTTTTCAGATCCAACAAGAACCTCCTTAAGGAGGTTAAGCAGATGAAGAGTTGCAATGAAACTCCTAGATGGTTTCGAGAAGAGGAAGAGCCATGCACTTCCTATTCTCAAAGAGAAGAATACAAGAGACATAAAGGACACTTGGAATCTGAAATTATAAGTGGATACCTTACTAAGTACCAAGCTAAACCTAGAGCCTTCAAGGAGACTCTAGCTTGACCACAGTTCATTCAGCTATAAGAAGAAAGGAGACTCTATAGCCATGAAATGATGAGAGGAAATAGATTCCTATTTTCCACTTTTGATGGATCACTCAAATGTGTAGCAGAGGCTTGGGTGATGAAACTAGAGGATTTCTTCCTGCTACACCCAGTATTAGAGAGAGAGGTTGTAGAAATTGCAGCGCTGAACCTTGAAGGTGAAGCAAACACTTGGTGGTTTAGCCATTTGAGCCATGCAAGAGTGTCTACTCTTGCTAAGTTTTCTCAAAAGATAATCAAGAGATTTGGTGAAGGGAGATCAGAAAAAGAGAGACCCTCACCACCACTTGAGGAAGCATGTACTAGCGCTATCACAACCTTGGAGGAGCAGCCTGCATGTTCAACATTGAAGGGAGCCAACATAGTTGAGAAAGGAACTCTTGCTTCCACATTTCACCAAGGTTTTCTTAAGTTTCCATCTCTTTTCATTTCAAAAAATAATATGGATGGAGCTACATTATTGTATACTATTGATTTAGAGCAAAAGAGTTGCACAACGTTGTATAAAAGCAGTGATGAAGAAAGGAGGACCCATTCTTTATGCGAGCATCCAAATGGCAGCTTCATTCATGAAGCAATGGTGGATGGAATGATATATGGTATACATATTGAAGTGAGAAACCCTTTCTCCTTTCTAGATGACCCTTTCTCAATGAGCACTCCCCAGCTCAAAGAGAAACTTCTACCTACAACAAATCCATAACCTTATTGGTTTTGGAATGCCATTGATGGGAAGAAGGTCTCATGGAGAGATCTCATGGGAGGTGCACTTCAACACATCATGGAGTGCAAAGTTCTTCAAGAGTTTGGGGAGTGTTTCCCCTCATCACATTTGGATACTTATGGATTCAAGAAGGAAACTAATGAGAGATCTTCTCTAAAATATCTCCAAGGAGTTGCATTTCAACATCCCATGAAATGCAAGAGCAGAAATCTGATTTGGGAGGATGATAGTCTTCCTTGGAAGAGTGCTAAGGAAGAACATGATGGAAAGCACCCACATGTGGATGGATGGGTGTGGGTGATGAGCAAGAAGTTGGGAAGCTACTTGCAAATCTATGGTACTGGGTAGTAGGAGGCTTGGTTGTGTTGGTTTCTCTTGAAAGAGTTTGGTCATCATCCTCTTTCTAAGTGTATGTGGCAGGATACTTGCATAATGGAGAAGCAAAGAGTATGGATGCATTGTATTGATATGACATTCTTCATAAATGTTTTCACTACATGATTTGTATGATGGAGGTATGAAGAGGTAGCAAAAACTTTTGTTTCTTGGGTTATTCTTGGGAGAGCAAGGGCATATTTTCTCTCACACTATGCATGCTGTTGCAGGAGTAGGAGGTGGCACTATCATGGTGAAAAGGGGCTACTCATTGGCCTTATATGTTCAAAAGGTACTTCCACCTTGGGAGGAACCTCTTATGTGTAGCGGCATTATGGGAGATGCCTTTGACATTGTGCATGTCAAATAATGGTGTTATGAGTTGGAAAGAGCCTATTTGCATGGGCCAATAGCGCTGTCACCTTGGGGGTTGGTCTTATTGATGGAGTTTCCCTAGGATCACTTCACATTTAATGCACTTGGTAAACAAGGAGGAGGTGAGAATTTTTTTTTTGAAATTATTGATTTTCTAATACAATATTTGCATGCTCTTACCATTTCTATGCAGTGCATTGCTCCATAAGAGAGCAAGCTTTTCATTTGGCTTCATGGTCAATTTTGGGCCAATCTAGATGATGGAGACAACCATCTCTTATATGACCTTAGGCAGGTGTGTTTTTCTTACACGTATGATCAGCTATTGTACCTAACCAGTTACTATTCATTAGCAGACTTGATGACATACATAACTATCCATGTATTAAAAAACAACTTGCCATACTATTTTCTGAAGCAGCAGTTTGGGAAAATGTGTTGTAACTACATGGGGAACTGTTGGTACTTCCTTGCACCACATGAAACCTTAAATATTTCCCTCATTTTAATGTTGATAATGATCTCTTTTGCTGATATTGTTCTTATCTCTATTGAGAGAATGATGGGGAGAGAGACACGTGGGATGGATGTGTCCTTTTGGGAAGAGGATTCCCACAATTTCTGCATTGCATGTTCTAATGGGAGCATGGGAGGAGATATGGCCACCACAGTCAAAAACATGTTTCTTTTTTAGGTGGGCCTTTTTATTGATGGGATGCCATATGGTGATGATTTCCTATCCATCACATATGGGATGATTTGGGCCAGCTTGATTCACAACGTTGGAGAGGAGATCTTTGGAGATCTAGTCTTCATCTTGCCACTTGATGGAAATTTTTTTGGAGCCCAAGATTAGCATATACTCTACAATTATCACAAGTGGAGAGGAATACAGCATGGGGTAGGCTATCTTTTCTACCATGTGCATATTTTTAGCCCACCTACTTTGCAGGAGCTCAAGGTGGAGGAAAATTTTCTGGAGTTGCCATGGTGGGAGGTGACTCATTTTGTATGGATGATTTCTTAGGGATGGAGGATCCACTTGGGGAAAGGTGTTTTCCCAATACATTTCAGTATCCATGCCTTGCGAGGCAACTCTTCAGTTCTATCCTTGCAGTTGCTTGAGGAAAAGCAACATTTGGGAGGGAAGGACTGTAATATTCCAAAATTTGCATGCAGTAAATTGGAATATTAAGTTTTGTTGATCTCACTTAGGAGATGAATAAATGGGTAAGGAGGCCCATGCATAATAAAAATATGAATAAAATCCCTCATAGTGTGGAAAGGGATCAAGGTAGCAGCTAGATTTTACACTCTCATGTGTGAATAAGGACAAATGTAGGTGGACAAGGTCAAGTTTGACCAAGTCAACAACGCAGGTATGAGAGGAGGAGATCATCCATAGAGAAAATGCAGTGCGAGTGGGAGGAAGATTCCTTGGTGAATGAAACCCTAATGAGTGGGGCCCAAGGAAATAAGGCTCACACATGTTTAAAAGGAGGGCAAGGAAGCCATAACAACTTTATGCTTATGATTTGAATTTGGTCTAGAAGACTATTTTGCTTTTTGCAGCTATTTGATTGTGATTGTTGTGCTGCTTAGCACAAGGATTTCCTGTTTAGGAATCCTTCTCCTTTCTTGAGAGGCCTCTTGAAGGAGTGTACTGATTTGCCTCACATCCAGGCTTGAGGCCAAACATCCTCCTTCAGCTACAACGTTATTTCTGCAGCAGCATAATGTTATGTTGCAGGGTGTTGCAATGAGGGTTCACAACACCACTTCCAGCACTTGTTTTTTAGAGGAGGCTCTCTTTCCTTTGAGAGATCAATAGGAAGAATTCCAGAGTATTATTGCACATATTGGCACTTGTCCAAAGTAATCCCAACAATTTTTCTTACACCTACAACGCAGTATCCCTCAGTGACTACGTTATTTTCAGGAGGTATTTGCAGTGACGGATTGTAGTGATTGTCGTAGGGTGAGATCTTCAGTGTTAGGATCAGCCTTTCACTTGGAAGATCCATTGGAGGAGGCATTTTTATCTGATGCAGCATCTTCAGCCATCTCCATCCATTTCCATTTCTTGAGTTGCAGCTGCTACCCTGCTACTCCAACATTTTTCAGTTTTGCATATTTTAGCCAGGATTGTCTTGAGATAGTGTTTGGGAGCATAGATCTTCTCTCCCAATCTTGTATGAGACATACACTTTTATATATATGTATTGACATATGTTAGCAGTATTTTCTCTTTATAAAACTGCGCAGTCATAGCCTTGGGCACTCTTGTGTAGTAATGTTTTGTCATATTTTATGTACTTGTTTCTTGAGGCTGATTTTGCCTATATTGAGTAGCTCTTTCCTCAAGATCTTGTATACATTTTGCTGCTGTAAATTAATAAGATGGCTATGAGTTCTTCTAACACTCTATGAGATGATTTATCACTGCTACTCCATTGTTGTAGCTCCAACTTTAGAATATCTTAAGATATTATTATTGTTGTAGATTTTTGCTATTTTGGGATATTAAAGCTATAATATTCCTAAATTGGCATGCAGCTAATAGGGATATTATTTTTTCTTTAAAAATATGTTTAGATGAATAAATGTGCAAGGGAGGTTAATCAAACTCCTAATGAAGAATAAATCAATGCCGAATATGAAAAAGGATAAATCTTAGTTATGTAAATAAGCACCCTTAGGTGTGAAAGGGGCTAATCATCTTGACTGGGTCAACTTTGACCATATCTACAAAACTGTATTGGAGGAGTGCTCATCAATAAGGCACAACATAATTGTAGTTGGAGATCTCTTGTGTGAAAGGGATGAGTCCATTGAAGGTGGTTTAGGGTTTTGCACACTCTCATCTTATAAAAGGAAGGGGAAGGCAACATGAGGAGGTTGTTCATGATATGATCTTTTGATATATTATTTGTTTAGACCATATAGCTTTCTTTGGTTGTTTAGCCTAGATTGCAAATGTTGTTTAGCATTGGAATTTCCTGTTTAGGAGTTCCTCCTCTTCCCATTGAGTAGGTCTTGGGGGAGTTTGTATTTCATATTCTGTTATCTAGCTTAAAGGCCAAGCTTCTCCTTTCAATTACAACTCAGATCCTGTTGAGGGTTTGGTTGTCTTTGCAAGTTGTAGGAAGTGGATATTAGATATATTCAGATCTAAGACATTTCAGTGCTCTTTTCAGTGGAGGAGTCCTATGCTCTATTGTAGGAAGTGTATTGGAGTGCATGAGCTTAAATTCTTGATCTTGGCATGTGGCCATCAGCTATATATACCCTAAAGCACAGTTTCTATTCCAAAACTATGTTTTTCTTGTAGGTGGTGTTGCAGGGAGTTTGGGTGCACCATTTGGAGAGTTTGTTTTTGAGTGTTTGGGATCTACCCTTCACTTTGAGATCCATTCGAGGAGATATACACATTCTAATTTCTAGATCTGATCTGCATATTTTCGAATACTTCAGGATTTCTAAATCATCCTGTAGATCTGTGTTCTTAGATCTCAGATCTACTGCTTATGCTTGGTGTGAACCCCAAAATTCCAAGGGGATCTGAAAGAGGAGACTTTTTGGTGCATGGATCTGATATGGATCTGAATCTTTATGCGCAGATATGCTCTAGATCTAAAATTTAATCCACAGCAGTTTGCAGCCTAATAAAATAACGTTGTCAAGGCAGTTTCAGTCATTCATGTGGTTGCAGCACCTCTTTTGAGGTCATTTCTTCTATATATGTCTTGTATTTTCATCTATGCATCTCATGGACTTCATTATACATCTATTTTTCTACTGTAAACACTTTTGAAGGATATTTTATTGGCCTACTACTCTTGCTCTACTGAAACTGCGTTATTTTCTGAGCAGTATTGCTGCAGTCCCTTGTTGGGTAGTTTTCAAGCCATACTGGGTGTGCAAGATCTATTTAACCCACCTAGTTTGATTTGTTTATGATATCCTTGTTGAGCCTCAAAATTGTGCTTTCCTTCACCTCATTTTACCTCATTTTCCCTTGTCCATTTCTATCTTAGACCCAATTGATCAATAAATATAGTTAAAATTACTTCTAGAATGATTTACATGACTGACTTGTTGAATTTTGTGATTTTTGCCATTGTTAAGCATTTTGACCGGAACTAGCTGCAGAATGCATACATTCCGTAGCTAACCGGCGATTCTGCAGCTGCCTTCATGTTTGAGTATGTTCCAGGTGGCCTCTTGAGAAAAACCGCATATGGGCATGATCCACGTCGTGTCTACATGGTTCGTTGCTCATCATGGAGGAAGAAATGGATTTTGGGTACGGTTATGCACGTGGGAACACATTTATGAAAGAAGACTCCTACTAGGACTGTCTCAGTCCAGATGTCTTTTCTCCTTCACGTAGCCACCTCAAAGAGTCCTAACATAATTCGGATAAGGAAAGACATTATTCCTAAATTGTTGTAATTACTGTTACGTGCATTTGCTTTAAAAAATCTTGGGAGACCGAGAGCTATGTTAGAGATTTTATGTTAGATTTGCTGCTAGATTTTGTTTAAACTCTGTGATACATTCTTGAGAACGCGGAGTGTTATGTTCAAACTATTGCATCGTTAATGGAGCAGACAAAGTTATTTTGAAGGCGTGATTTAATTTGAAGTTGAATGCCGTCAAGTGGTAGAGGGCCCCTGCCTCTTGCACGGATTTCTTTTGCGTAAATTAGATAAGTTTTTCTAGCTGCCTTTACGTTTTGCATTTGAATTAATAGTTGTTTTTGTTAGCTACTGTAGTCGTGCTCATTCTAACTCTTCCACCAGAAGATACTCTTCCAAAAGACCATAATGATGAATGTTGAATGACTATAGTATTGTAGAAATAGGAGTTGAATTTGTAGTTGTTTTAACTAGTTACTGTAGTTATATTCATTCCAGCTCTTTCACAAGAAGACACTCTTCCAACAGATTATAATGATGAATGATGAATAGCTATAGTACTGTAGGAGTTAGTTGTAGTTTTTGCTATTCACTATCATAAGTTACACTTGTTCTAATCACTCTTCCACAAGAAGAAACTTTTCCAAGACATCCTTAAGAAGTTCAAGACATGACTGTGATAATGAATGATTTAGTTGTGTGTTTGTACTAAGTATCATCCCTGTTCTTGCTCTTAAACGCTTGCCCAAGACATCATAATGATGAGTAGGGTATGGATGTGATAACTTAGTTTTTCATTTGCTTTCAGTTCATTTTCTTTCAATTGCATACAAGTACACAATCAGAATTGTTCTACCTCTTCCAAAAGAAGGAACTCTTCCAACATATCACTAATGATGAACAAA
This sequence comes from Pinus albicaulis, assembly GCA_034641835.2. Lineage (NCBI taxonomy): Eukaryota > Viridiplantae > Streptophyta > Pinopsida > Pinales > Pinaceae > Pinus > Pinus albicaulis. The sequence continues at coordinate 31,169 of JAXQQM020075288.1, forward strand.
CAGATTGTGTAACTTCATAGAATAATGCATGTTAGTATAGTTAGAATGCTCCGGAGTTTCATTTGCATTTAATTCATGATCATTTACTTTGTTTCAAGTTTGATGATGACTTATAGTTCAGCATTGTTCTAGTTTAGTAGCATCTTAGGTTCATTCTTAGATTAATTTATTGCACTTGCATCTAATATTCAAATTGTTATCCATTGCACAATAGATTACTCTAGTTGTTAGGATTAACAAGACAGCCTTCATTATTCACAAACATCTTCTTGTTCTAAAAACTACAAATGATCCATAGCTATAGGAACAGAAGATAACATCACTATAAGGTCTGAAATCTCTCTGCAATCTCCTCATCATTTTATAAACAGAGCTCTTCCTCAAAAGAACTACTTTGAAAAAGAAACCAATAACTCTTTGAGTATAGGTTCTGTGACATTCAATTAAATTGCAGAATAGAACTAGGAATTAGTCATAGAATAAGAGAGATTAGAACAAAACGTTGCATCATGGTAAGATTAGTGTTTAACTGTCTAGTTAGATAACTTGCATACTTAGTGATCATTTCTCAAGTTTAGTTTGTGTCATTTGCCTAAAAATTCATTATCAAGCTTTTGCTTTTATTTAGTCATAGTTTAGATTCTGCTTCATTGTTTCCAATTGCATTTGCCATTCCATACATTAGGCTTAACTCTGTTTTGACCACCAACTTCTTTCCATTAGTTTTCTAGGCATTTTCATTGTGAGCATAAAACATCAAAAGACCAAAAACATCAAAAATCAAAATAAAAGACCAAAAACATCACAAAACACTACACACAACGCATTAGGAAACAAGCACCTAGGTACATATGGTACACTTCACTTCAGCAGTTTACAAATCCTGGTTGACAATTAAATGAGCTCAGTTTAGGAGACTAGATTGAGACCCAACAATCCTCTTGGATTTAGGTCTTAGATAATTAGATCTAAGAGATCCAAGGGCTGAGTCCATATTCTGTAGCAGCCATTCCTGGAAATTTTTTTTTCCAATCATGCCTTGCTAGCAGTTCCCATTTTGGGATATTACAGTGGTATCAAAGCAGCTATCTTGGCACAACCCGTGTTTTTCTTATTGGAAAGCCAATATGTCTTTTCATGGAGAGAAGATACCAATAAAGAAATGTGGTTACATTGAAGACACAAAAGATAAGGGTAAGATCCCTTTAACTAGAAGTTTGCAAAGAGGAGAGTTCTCTAAAACTCTTTCTCAAGCTTTGAATGAGCTGAAAGAAGAAATCAGGGGAATGAATAATGAGAGACAAGAAGATATTTTGAAAAGGTTTTCACATGAAGGAAGCCCCACTACTTCATATTATGGGTGTGAGCATTCAACCACATCATCAGATTTACAACGCTCTATTAGCCACTTTTTCATAAAGAAGAAAAATAAGGAGGGAGATGTGCCAAAAAGAGAAACTCTTGGTAATTATTTGCAGGAGTATGAGGCTCAATCTAAGGAGTTCAAATATCACTTGAACTTCCGAGGGTTTTTCAAGATCAAGGAGGAAGGAAGAAGCAAGAAGCATGGTATGCGTAGATTTTTCTTATCTACTTTTTATGGATCACCTAAATGTCTAACTAGGGCTTGGGTGAAGGAGCTAAACACCTATGTGCAGCAACATCAAGTCTCATAAAAGGAAGCCATCAAAGTAGCAGTGTTGCATCTTGAGGGTAAGGCTTATGCTTGGTGGTTGTTTGAGTATTTTTCCTTAAAGAATGCAAATACGTCTACCTATCCAAGGTTCATTAAAAGAGTAGTGGAAAGGTTTGATGAAGGGTCTCATGAAACACCTTCTATGGAGTCTATCAAACCAGATCAAACAAAACTTCTACATGGATTGGAAGGGTCCTTAAATTCAGCTCCATATTAAGGGGATGGGAACTTGTATGATGTTTTACCAATGGAAAATTCCCCATTATAGAAATATCCTTCTTCTCAAGAGTAAGACATGGAGATTCCTCCTTCAAAAGAAGACCAAAATCTAAGGTCTCTTATTGATGATGAGGAATTTTCAACTATGGAAGAGAAGGTTGAAGATGATAACGTAGTCATGGAAAGAGCACATTTAGGACCTCATGAAGAGGGAGATGGAGCACTTGCTCTAAGGAGAGAAACTCTTGCACTCTTGCAAGGAGTTCCAAATAATCTCACATATGGATATTGTGGCACAATCCATGTGCATCATGTGCCATCACCATCAAATGGTGAGATCTTGAAGATAGAAGAAGGAAAAGAGGAGGGAAAACATCAAATGATGAGGAGCATATACCCTTCTCTATTTCAGAAGTTTGATGCACAAAGAAGGCAAGAGGACCTATGCAAGAAAGGCAAGGACAAATCGGTCCACACATATACACATCCTACTCTATGCCTTGATGTATCTTTACATGGAGGCATTCCATCGGGGAGACCTCCTGATGGGAATAAAAATAAAGTGTTCTCTCAACTATGGGCAGCATATGCTTACTTGGCTAAGGAGGGAGCTTTGGGAGAAACTAGTACAATGCAGAGAATCTTTCATGGATTCAAAAGAGAGGTTGGAAATTTTCTGAATTGGACATTGCTATCTCCCACTCAGTTATTTCACTGAAACAGGAGAATTCAAGAGTCTATGATGGCATGGATATGATGTCATATGGAAACTCCACATATTTGGGGAAACCAATGATATTTCCACTCACAAAGGAGATTTCTGAACATTACAAGAGGATATCAACACTCTTGCATGCATGGGCCACATTGAGGAAGTTTTGGAAGACAAGGACTTTCCAAGGGGAGGTTGACTTCCATCTACTTCAATCTTGTATTGAGCAAGATCAGTTGCAAAGGAGGTAGCAAAAGGAAGTTGATAGTACTCCAACATGTGACTTTGACATCAAGCATGTCAAGGAGGAGAGCTATGCTGTGACAAGGCCTGCATTTCAGATTTCTACAGCGTTGTCATTGTTGGGGAGCCTAGATCCTTATTGGGATTCCCAACTTTTGATGGAATACTCCAAGGACATTTTCACATGTAAGGTTATTGATGGGCAAGCGATAGATGGGAGGTATAAATTAGTTGAGGGAGTCATTTATTCCCATGATCAGATCTATTTGGCTAGAGACTCCAAGCTTAAGGAGAAACTACTTAATGTAGCCTATGAGATCCTGCTTTCAAAACCCACTAGTTTCATTAGAACATATCATACTATCTTAGATGGATTCATGTGGGAAAAATTCAAAGAGGATATGCACTCTCATATGAGGAAGTGCATGGATCATTTGCTGGTTGAGGAGAAACATGAATCTTGGGAAGAGTTATCATTACCACCTCCTTATTCATTAAGTGTGAGAGGGAGCTCAGCCATGAGCTGCCTTGTTGATTTGAAACAAGTGTATGATAAACATTGTATTGCTGAACCTCATGATCTATTTATTATATGCTTGCATTTTCTTAACACTCATGTGCAGGTCTTGGTTCCAAGAGGGGGCACCTTTTCTTATGGGCTTCATGAGCCACTTTGGGCCATGAAAAATGGTGATGTTGGCCATTCTTTGGGAGATATTGGAGAGATGATGTACTATTCATGGTGTGATTCATTAACACCAACCATTATACACCTTCTCCAAGCATGCAAGAAGAATGGGGCAGTAAACAAGTGTTGGGGAAAACACTTGTCATATCATATTCTATTGGCGCTTAGGAGTAAAATTACGTTGGTTACATGTAATGTTCCTAATTAGCCCAAGCTAATAGGAACATTTCATTCCGTTTTTAATTTTATTTATTGATGAATAAAATGTAAAGGAGGACATGAAAAACACCTTAAATCAAAGAATAAATACATGCCCAATGTGAAAAGGGAAAAATATGGGCCTTTGTAATAAAATCCACTTGTGTGTGAAACGAGGTTTGAGCTAATTGACCTGGGTCAACAAGACCAAATCTACAACGTTGTGTAGGTTCAATGTATCTCCTAAAGGGACAAGTGCAGTTCTAGAAGGAGGACCTCATGTGAAAGGGGTTAAGTGATTCAAGGTGGTTCAGTGGTTTTGCACATCCTCATCTTAAAAAAGAAGGGGGAAGGCTCAAGGAAAAGGTTGTTGAAGATATTTAGAAATTAGTCTCCTTAGACTAATTCTATTTCTCCGGGGTTGTTTAGCAAGATAATAGTGAGGGTTTCCCCTGTTTAGGAATCCTCCCTCCTTCCTCGAGGATTTATCGGAGGAGATTATGCCGCATTGATCCATTATCCGGAATTTTGGCCAAGCCTCATCTACACATATACAACACAGATTCTATTCGGGTGAGATTTCTATGTAAGTTGCGTGAAATTGGAGCTCTATATTTTCAAATATCTAGTTTGTTTTGGGTGCATCTTCTCATGGAGTGTGTCTTTTTAACATCCCGGAAGAGTGCCTCTTCGGCTTTGAGCTTTTAGATTATTATCTTGGCATCGAGCCAAAGTGTTCTCCACTTCTTCAAAGATAGTCACTTCGAGGAAACCGCATCCTCTTTGCGGGTAAATTTGCGAGTGTACATTTGATAGCAGCTTTGGAGGAGAGATCTCCTGTGGAAGGACTCCTTTCCTTCATCGTGAGATCCGTGGATTGGTCAACCAATCCTTGTTCTATTTCAGATATGATCTATTTTGTGTCATATTTTTCAGAAATTTCTAAATATTATCGTCAGATCTATGGTGTAGATCTCGGATCTATTCATTGTTATTCATCTTCTCGTTGAGATCCCCAAGGGGAATGTACTAAAAAGCTCTTTTTTTCATATAGATCCCATTTTCATCCGTGATTTTCTATTCATATCTCGTTGTAGATATAAAATATAACGAAACACTACTTCAGTCCCCTATAAATTACACTCGTTCATCTTTTCTATCTCATTGCATGGTTGCAACACCTCATTTGGAGGCCTTTCTTTATGTAAATCTCTCGTTTTTCCTAATTTAAACCATATGATTCATATTATAAGTTTCCATACCGATGTTCCAGAATTATTTCAGTTAAAAACCCTCGTAAATTACGCTATCCCCGCTTCAAGCAAATTTCTCGCATAATTTAAGCCATGGGCAATCAAGGTTTTCTAGCCTAGTTAGGAAAGGAGGAACTGTTTAATATAGCCAAACGCCTTTTTGTTTCTAAAATTCGACATGGTATTCCCTAATAACCCTATATATCATATCCAACCACTTTCCCATATTATTTTTATGCATATCTCCCAATACACATGTTTTAGGGCCTAAATAATCACTTTTCCCCCACCTTTTGGTCTATAAAACGCCGTATAAGGTTTTTTTTTCATATTTAATAGAATTTTAAGTGTTTTTAAATCTGTGAGGTATATGGTTGTAGCTCCACATTGGTAATAACTCATATTATTCCCAATAGTGTAGTCGTTCCTAATTTGGGGAACATTACAGATGGTATCAAAGCAAGATCTTTGGCTGCACCGTGTCTTCAAGAAAAAAGTGTTGTAGAGCAAGGTCATAATGCTGAATAATATGAGATTTACCTAATCATATTCCAGATCCATGAAGAGCCTCTTCAAAGAGGGTAGATAGACCAAGGAGAAATAAGAATAAGATGGCACTCCTAGAGGGTTTCAAGGAGAAGGAAGTTGCATGAAACCTACGTAAGGTTTCAAAAAGGAGAGGAAGACCCATGCACTTCCTACCCTCACAAAGAAGATGAATTGTACGGAAAAAAACAAGAGCATGGCTCCACCACTTGGAAGAAAGACAGGAAGAGGAGATCTCCCCTGCTCCTTTTCCAAACCATGAAGGGTATTGAAGAAGATCGCAAGAATATTGAAAGGGTGGAGACTTGTACCAGTGTCTGGCACAACCTTGGAATAGCAGCCTTCGAGCAATGGAGGAGGACTACATAGTTTTAGAAGAAGCTATTGCTTCTACATCCCACCAAGGTGTGATTAAAAATTCATCTCGTTGTCATTTTAGCACATTGTATGAAGAGCTCTACATTTTTTGTATGTCGTTTGATTTAGAGCAACAAAGTTGCACTACATTGTGTAAGAGAAGTAAGGAATAAAGGAGGCACATTCCTCATGGAGGCATTCAAATTTCAGCTTCATTCATGGAGAAATGGAGGAAGAAATGATGAATGGTAGACATCTTGAAGTGAGAAACCTTTTCTCCTTTCTAGATGCCTCTTTCTCAATGAGCACTCCCCAAATTTCAAAGAGAAGCTTCTACATACAGGGAGATCTAGAAGCTCAATGGTTTTTGAAGGACATAGATGAGAGGTATTTTCTTGAAGATATCAAAGGGATTGCATTTCAAAAGCCCTTGGAATGAAAAGGGTGTAAAACCTTGAGGACACAAAGAGGAGATGGGGAAGAAGGCCAGCCTCATTCCTATCCATTGAGAAGGGTTGAAACACCTAGGAAGGTGATTGGCTTGCACAGTGGAAGCATGGAGGGTCTTCTCCACTCATGTATTTAGTCATCTCTCATTAATAAGGTCTCATTATATGGGAGATTATGGCACCATCCATGGGCAGCATGTGTCATCACTATCAAAGGATGAGACCCCGAATATTGCAGAAAGAAAAAGAGGAGGGAAAGCTTCACATGGTAAGAAACATTTGTCCCTCTTTATTTCAGCATAATAATGCAAGAAGAAGGAAAAGAGATCTATTAAAACAAAGCAAGGACACATCAGTCCATACATCCTTACATGATATATGCCTTGATGTCTCCTTACTTGAAGGAATTCCACCAAGGAGTTCCCATGACGAGCAGAATGGCAAAGTGTTCCCTCAACCTTGTGCATCAATGCCATATCTCTCTAAGAGGGAAGCCAACACAACATTGGAGACTTTGGGTAAGAAGCATGCTTATGTAAATCACATCTTATTTCATGATTTCATGTATTCTCTTACTTTAGATTTGCAGGCCATAACTCCCAAAGGGAGTGTTTTACCTTACAAGCTTCATGGCCAACTATGGGCCAAGATTATTTTCAAATAATGCCACTCCCTTGATGGGCTAAGGGAGGTGTTACAACATGATGGGTGCTTCCCTAAGGCACCAAATATACATATATACATTTCACTTTCAGCCATGGTGAAATCATAAGGGCAGAAAATAAGTGGCATGCAAACCACTTACCACATCTAGATCTGAAGCAGGAAGGAGATCCCCTATGCTCGTTCCTATTGGGTGAGTTTGGGTACCACCCAAGGTTTTTGAATTTCTTGCCTCATGCCTTGTATTTCAAGAAAAGAATTCATAAGAAGAAGGTATGTTTTTTTTGGTTGATGAGAAGAGAGTATGGACACTCCATGATGAATTCCATGTCCATACATCTACTTGTATCCATGATGTATGTACATGTATTTCTATTTAGAATGAATCTCATAGTCATGTATGTACTTTGGGTTGGGAGAAGATGTAACCTTCTCATGGGATGGCATAAGGGAGCATCTTTATATCATGATTTTAATGATGTTCCAATCCATATTGTAAACATGAGAGGAGGAAAGGTACAATGGGTGAATGTATCCATTGATAATGCAATCTCCCAAATTCATTTGTGTTTCAAGGAGAGGATAGAACCTTATATGGCTGCTATATTATATATTGTGTTTTCTTATGCAAAAGGTCATGTATTGGGCTTATTTCATGAGAAGGGATCTCTCACAAGGGATAATTTGGAGCATGACATGTGTTTTTTGAATCATATTCAGCCAACACCTATTATCCTCCACTATTTTCCAGCTTTGAAGAAGCTTATTACAGCAAGTAGGTGGTGGGATGGCCACTTATTATGCTATGATTTGAAGCAGCATGGGAGGGGAAAATTTCCACATGACACCTTTGGCATGGAAGGGGTAAAAAAGGAAGAGTCAAATCAGCTCACTCTTTCTTCTTTTGAGGAAGAGAATAGATCCATGCACCACTCCATTGATGGGAGGAGGATTTTTGGTGGAAAACATGATCATGTCACATATGCTTTATATTATGATTTCATGTACTCTTACACCATGTTTTTGCAGGCCATGACTCTAAGGAGGAGTGTTATATCATGTGATCCTCTTGATCAATATTGGGCCCCAAAAATTTCTGAATTGGGCCACTCACTTGAGAAGAAAAGGGAGATTTTGAAAAATGATGGGTGCTTCCCCAAAGCACCAAACATATATCACACTTTCAGCCATGGTGATATGGTGTGGACAACAAGTAAGTGGTGGGAGAACCACTTACCATATCTACATTTGATTCAAGTAGGAGAGGCATTACATTGGTTCCACATGTGTGACTATGACCCACCTCCATATGTGCAATTTTCTATTTTCAAGCACATTGTTTTGATTCCCTATCTTGATAATGTACTTGTAATTCTATGGGGATGTATGGGGAAAGCAGGAAGGATGGCATGTGCCCCATGGGATGGTTACTCTCCATGTACTTTATGTTTTCTTGTTTCTGGGAGAGCATGGGGGAAAAACCATGTTTGTTTCATATGATCTATTGTCTCCTTATTGGATGTGCTATTTGTATCTCATAAGAACCTTGGAGGAACAAGACATGGATGGATGGATTGGTGAGAACTTGGCTTATGGAGGAAGCTTTTCTTATGTTGGTGTCACCAAGGAGGAAATTTTGCAGCACTCACGTTGCAGTCGCTTGAGGGCAAGCAACAATTTTGGAGGGGAGGACTGTAATGTTCCTAATTAGCCCAAGCTAATAGGAATATTTCATTTTGTTTTAATTTTATTTATTGATGAATAAAATGTAAAGGAGGACATGAAAAACTCCTAAAACATGAGAATAAATCAATGTCCAATGTGAACAAAGTCAAATCAGGGCTTGCTCAATAAAATCCACTTGTATGTGAAACAGGTTCAAGCTATTTGACCAGGTCAACAGGACCAAATCTTAAAGTAGTCCAGATGCAATGAACCTTCTAGATGATCAACACAGTCTTATGAGGAGGTCCTCCATGTGAAAAGGGACAAATGGATGAAGGTGTTTTAGGGTTTTTCAAACCCTAATCTTATATAAGGAATGGAAAGACTCAAGGAGAAATAGTTGATGATATTTCAATTTTGAGATTGATTGAGAAACTCAAACTCTCTTGGATGTTTAGCTAGAGAGAGAGGACTTTCCTGTTTAGGAATTCCTCTTCCTTTCTTGAGGGTCTCTTGGAGGAGATTATGCTGCATTGATCCACTATCCGGCATTTTGGCCAAGCTTCACCTTACATTACAACACTGCTCATGTTGACGGTTGAGTTGTCTTGTGAGCTGCAATAAGTGGAATCAGATCTATTCAGATCTGAAGAGTTCTATTGCATATTTTCAGTGGGGAAGTCATCTAAATCACTGGCAAGAGTGCAATAGCTGTTTTGGGGCTTCAGATTATTATCTTGGCATCAGGCCAAAGTGTGTTCCACTTCTTCAGTGCAGTCCCTTGAGGAAACTGCATTCTTTTTGCAGGCAGAGTGCAGTGTGGGTTTGGCATCAGTTTGGAGGAGAGATCTCCGGTGGAAGGGCTCCTTTCCTTCACTGAGGTAATCTGTGGATTGGCAAACCAATCCATGTCCTATTTCAGATCTGATCTGCTGTGCATCATATTTTTCAGAAATTTCTGAAGATTACTGCATATCTATGGTGTAGATCTCAGATCTATTCATTGTTATTCATCTTCTGCTGAGATCCCCAAGGGGAATGTACTAAAAATCTCTTTTTGCATATAGATACCATTCTAATCTGTGATTTTCTATTTAGATATATTGTAGATCTAAAATATAATGAAACACTACTTCGGCTTCCTGAATACTACGCTGTCTGGTTTATTGGGCATTTCCTTGTAGCATTTTGTTGAGTTTTGAGGCCTTTATTCATGTATAAATATATGTTTTCTCATATAAATCCATTGAATCATATTATGAACTTTTCATACTAATTTTCTATCATTATTTCAGTTAAAACCTTCAGAAAATCAAGTTGTAGAAGCTGCAACACTTTCTGCATCATTTAAGCCATGGGAAATCAGGGTTTTTAAGCCTAGTTTGGGAAGGAGGAACTGTTTAACAAAGCTATAATTATTTGTTTAAGCTGAAATTCGGATAATAGGTCCCTCATGACCTAATATAAAATAAACTCCTGCCATTACCCTTAATTTTATGCAGATTTCTGAATTCATTCATTTTAGGTCCAAAATCATCACTTTCCCCACCTTTTGGTCTATAAAACGCTGATAAGGTTGTTGCTGCATATTTAACTAAAGGTTAAGTGTTTTAAAATCTGTATAATGCATGTTTTTGTAGCTTCACATTGGTAATAACTCATATTATTCCCAATAGTGTAGATGTTCTAGATTTGGAACATTACATTATCTTCAGGAAATTATGCTATAACTATGATAAATAGCACTGGGATCCATTTGATTATGTATTATTAGGCTTAAATATAGAAGAGTTTCAGAAACAAATCCCTTTTGATGAGTTAAACAGATCTCCCGGTCTCAATAGGGCTTAAAAACACCCAAATCCCACGACCTGAACTATACAGAACTTTCCTGAAGCAAGCACAACATGATTTTATGAGGGTTTCTACTGAAATATGATAGAAATAGCATATATGGAGTTTTATTACTCAAATCATGGAGAAAATTAGAGATCTAGCCCCTTTTTCACATTATGAAGATAACCTGGCAAGGGTTTCATGAAAGCACAAGTACAAAATGTTAGATCTGCAGATTTGGATTGGAAATAACACATAATAAATGAAGCTTTGCATGGATATAGCTGAATAATACAATAATTTAAGGAGTATCCTTCTTACAAACTTTCCAGGAGAAAGGTTGGCCTTTTCCCTGAGAAAGTAGCTCAAGATTGAGGGTTTTAACCCTCACACTGCAACATTGCAAGAAATGATGCAGTTCCTGCAAGGGATTGCGCTGTAGATGATGGGATTAATTTTTCCAAGTGCCAAGATATGAAAATATTCTCCAGAATCTTCCTTACTGGTCTTCCAAAGGAATGGAGGCTCCCTCCTCTGAAAAACAAGCTCTAGAAGTGATGCTGTGAACCCCCATTGCAACACCCTGCAACACAATGTTACACTACTGCAGAAATAACGCTGTAGCTAAAGGAGGATGCTTGGCCTCAAGCCTAGATGTGGAGAAATTCACTACAAGCTCCCTCAAGAGGCTTCTTAGGAAAGGAGAAGGAATTCCTAAACAAGAATGCCTTGTGCTAAGAAGAATAGTAATCTCAACTAAAAAGTTGGAGAAAGTAGAATAGTCATGGAGACCAAAATCCAATAATCAAATCATAAGTTGCCTTGCTATGACTGCCTTGCCCTCCTTTTAAACATGTGTGAGCCTTATTTCCTTGGGCCCCACTCATTAGGGTTTCCTTCACCAAGGAATCTTCCTCCTACTTGCATTGCGTTGTCTCTATGGATGATCTCTTCCTCTCATACCAACGTTGCTGACTTGGTCAAACTTGACCTTGTCCACATGCATTTGTCCCTGTTCACACATGAGAGTGTAAAATATAGCTAGCATTGTGATCCCTTTTTAAATTATGGGGGATTTTATTCTTATTTCTGAAATTTATGGGCCTCCATACCCATTTATTCATCTCCTAAGTGAAATCAATAAAATTCAATATTCCAATTAGCTGCATGCTAATTTTGGGAATATAGTCCTCCCCTCCCAAATGTTGCTTGTCCTCAAGCAACTGCAAGGATAGAACTAAAGGGTCTTCTTCCCTCCTCCTGTAGCATCCTCATATGATGAAGTCCTCCAAGGAATATGATGTTGTCTCATCAATAAATCTCCATAGTGCCCCTCCCAAGCATGCAAGCTAGCATTTGGTGAGCATCCCAAATAACTATCATCATGAAAAGGTGAAATAATCAAGGAGGAAAATAGGTGATTTCTAGAGTTCCTCTCAAGGCATGTAGTTAGAAATTCATTGGGAACCATCATTCCCATGTGAAATCTCCATCCCCAAGCTATCATCCATACAAAACGAGTCACCCTCCAACAAGGCAAATCATGAAAGATCTCCTCCACCTTTGGCTCCTGCAAAGTAGGTGGGATAAATAACTGAACATGGTAGACAAGATCGCCTACCCCACATTGCCCTCCTCTCTAATTAGGATAAGTGTAGAGTATCTGCTGATCTTGGGCTGCAATTAAGTTTCCCTCAAGTGACAAGAAGAAGACTAGATCTCCAAAGATCTCCTCTCCAACATTGTGGATCAAGTTGGCCCAAATCATCTCATATATGATGAATAGGACATGATCATCATATGTCATCCAAATGAGAGGATTGATGAAGGTTTCATATAGTGCTGGAAAGTACCAACAGTCTCCCAAGTGGTCACAACGCAGTTTTTCAAACTGTTGCTTCAGAAAATAGCATGGAAAGTTGTTTCTTGATAAATTTCTAGATGTGTAAGTCATCACATCTACCAGTAAATAGTACATCGTTGAGTGTATCAACTGAGCATACAATAATTAATAAAACACTTGCCCAAATTCATACAAAAAATGGCTGTCTCCATCATAATAGTTGGCCAAAAATTTTCCATGGAGCTCAATCAGAAGCTTGCCCTCTTGTGGAGAAATGCACTGTATGGAAGTGGTAAGAGAATGCAAATACTGTGTTAGATAATCAATAGATGCAAAAAAAATATTCTTACCATGTGCTGGGAATAAGATGATGCATATATACATCAATAAGCCCTCCATAGTGGTATGACATACTCCCATGAAGAGGAATAAACCATGTGCTGCATGAAGATATCCCTTCTTATGCTTGGAAATCCAAGTTAAGAAGATTATACCAATGTAATAGATGTTCCCCTCCACTACTCCATCAATATCTCCTCCTCCTTGTCCACCAAGTGCATCATATGTGAAGTGATCCTGGGAATAATCCATCAATAAACCCAAGCATTGTTGGCCTATGTAAATAAGCTCCTGCCAACTCATAGCTCCATTCTTTGACATGCCCATTGTCAAAGACATCTCCCACAATGCTGCTATTTATAAGAAGTTCCTTCCAAAGTGGAAGTACCTCCTGATCATCCAAGGCTAAGGAGTAGCCCCCTTGGACCATGATAGTGCCATCTCCTCCTCCTGCAACATCATGCAAAGTGTTGTCGCACAGATTGTCCAGGAACCGCGACAACGGCTCAGATTGGGGGCTGTCACTCTTATCCCCAATCTCTCTATTTGAGCTGTCTCCTTGCAAGCTAAGGTAGGTAGACCCTATTAGAAATGAGGATGAAGAATCCAGGAGACACAGCTAAAACATCAAATACTTGATAAAATTAACGAGATTCCACAGATCTAAATTAGATTTCACGTTTAAGACCAGTGCCTTATGGAGTCAAACAAGATCTCGTTATGCAAATTACAAACAAGCAAATGATGATTAACTGCTGCGTATTAAAACACGATTGATCACAATGATATTTAATTGAAAATGCCACAACCATGAATAACATTAACATGAGAATGTCAGATGCTTAAAATATTTCCGAAATTAAGATGTTCCAATATGACCCAGTTCAAAAATTAAAGTGTTCCATAGTCAAACTTTAAATAAAAATTTGAGGCTCATTCGACTATAGAGAAATTTTTGAAATTTTTTTATATTTTTGTATTTTCTAGATTTTTTTAGAATTTTTGGAATTTTTTATTTTTATTATTATTAAATTTTTTTTTTTTGAATCTAAAATTAAAAATCTAAATCTAAGTTAAAACTTAAATCTAAATTAAATCTAAAAAATTGAATCTAAAACTAAAGCTAAGACTACTTTAAATCTAAACAAAAATCAGATTACAAAATAGAACTAAAACTAAGTTGAACTAAACTAAAAATTTAAATCCTAATATAAAAACTAAATATCGAAATCGAATTAAATCTAAACTAAATTAAATCTAAAACTAAAATCGAATCATAAAACTAAAACTACAACCTAAAAAAAAAATATAAATCGAATATGTATAACCTATCGTAAAACTAAACTAACAACCTAAAAATTAAATCCACATCTAAAAAAAAAACATTAACGCATGTACAAAGGGTTTAAACTTCACACGATGCGTTTTGTTCGTTTGTAGGTGATCGAGCGAGGAGCCGAGGTATGGACGTTGATGGCGTAGAGGATAAGTCGAAGAGGGCACGACAACAGAAAGGTTAGGAAATCAAACGGTAGAGCAGTTCCAGGGCTGCGGACGACAGCTCGATGGCAGAGGCACGTCAACAGGAATGAAGGGTTGAGGTCGATGGACGGTAGAGCAGAGAAACGAGGAGGGATGAGGGCTCGAAAATTAGGAAATGATAAATTACAGAGATAGATGAGACATGGATGAGTATATAAAGGAAACGATAGCTAAGGAATCGATGAAGAATGGATGGAGGTCGACAATAGCTGCGAAGAGGGTTTAAGAGGATTCGATGTTGCGTTAGATATGAAGATAGTTTTGAGAGATTGCAAGGCAGCAAGGGAAACACAGATGCTGGATGGAGAGGAGGGCAACAATGAGGACGTTTTTAAGGCTGGGCAGATACCGACCACTGAGGAAAGGAGCTCGACAGCGTTGAGAGTTTGACAGTGAACAAAATAGCGCCCAACAAATTTAAAAAAATTTCTCTTTCAAAACTCAGATTTTCATATGCTCCTTGAACTCAATAACGTCTAGATCTTGCCCACAGTAGCAATTTGAGGCCAGATCTGGCCTTTGGAGGCTAGATCTGCCTCAGATCCTATTTTTTTTTTCTATTTGAACCCTAAATCTGCAAGAAACCAGCCAGATCTGAAGATACACACCAGAGAACGATTAAACCCTTACAGAAAAATTACAAATTTACAACTAGTTTACAATTTAAAACCCTCATGGTCAAATTTGAAATCCATTTTAACACAATTTAGAAATTAAAATTTTTAAATGAGAGGCACAAGCCTTTGAAACCCTGTAAAATCACAAATATCGTAAGATAGACCTGGAATTTAACAAATAAAGAGCTTATCATATTTATGTTTATTGAGAGTCGGCTGGTCCAACCGAAGACTTCCCTAGACGCCCAATCTTAAAAAAAAAAAATTTTCCCTGCACACTTAGATCTGAATCTTAGATCGATAGAGATTTAAGAAAACAACATGAGACTTTTGCAGAAAAATAAGAATGTTATTTTATAAACCCATAAAACTGCACAAGATACCTGTATGCAGATTAATCCATGAAGGCCATCAATTATAGAATACAAGAAACAAAGTAGCAGAGTTTAGAGAAAATTCACCACATAGATCTGAGAAGGAACATCAAGATTTGTAACCCCAAAGTCTTTATGCTTTATTCCTCAAAAATTTACAAGA
This sequence comes from Pinus albicaulis, assembly GCA_034641835.2. Taxonomy (NCBI): domain Eukaryota; kingdom Viridiplantae; phylum Streptophyta; class Pinopsida; order Pinales; family Pinaceae; genus Pinus; species Pinus albicaulis. Next base: position 46,572 of record JAXQQM020075288.1, read on the forward strand.
GCTTCTAAGAACAAGTGCACGATCCTGAGATCAGATGACTCAAAAATGAGAAAGACCTCTAAATTTATAGGACAAGATCTCTAACGGCTAGTTTGGATGATCCTCGTCAAAATAATCTCAACCGTCCAAAAGATTTAATTATCTTTTAATCCGGAGCGTTGAAATTAAAATTTTTGGGAAAAGACGAATTTATCATTTAATTCAATTTTAATTAACTCAAAAATATTAATTTTGAGTTAATTATCCCAAAATTTTGACTTTGACTTAACCACCAAGGCCCAAGGGTCCAAAATTTATTAAAATTCTCAATATTCCCTTGGCATGGGGCTTTCAAAATCATTTTCCAAGGACCCACAAAATTTTCCTTTAAAGATTTAATCCTAACTTAGGACCCTAAATTAATTAAATTTCTGGTTTAAGATTTTATTAATTAATTGACCAGAAAATTTAATTAATTGACTAAGAGGGAATTATAATTATTTTTCCAACCCTCTTTTACATGAGATAATACATTTACATACATGAAGGGGGAATACCCATTCGTATAGACCCTCAAATAAATACCCAATTCTGCGACTCAAAACATGATCTAGTAGACCAAGTAGTTGAAACTACTTCTACAAGGACTCGATAAAAAACACTAGGACTCACTTAGCATGCTGATGACAAATTCCACCCTAGCTTTGGGGTGAGTCTGGAGGGAAAAACTCTGCCGATCACTTTTGTGAATCAGTGAGACAAAAAACCTCCTAGGATGGAAGTCATCAACAACATACTAGGCTTACCTAGGTTGTTACATACATGGACGGTCTTACTTAGATCATTTACATCATTACATGCAGAATGGGTATACATCATTATAAAAAACTGTCGACCGACGATGAAATCTAGATGATGGAATCTGAATGGCGTAACCACGTCGAACATGACGAATCCCATTTGAAAAAATGGGGGTGTACTGCTATGGGGTAGTTGAAAAAGTGCGGTCAACACAAAGTATGAGAGCAAATCTGCCCATGCTCTCCAAAGAAAACCCTAAGCAACAAAAATTTTTGTTGTCTCCTCATACCCCCATCATACAAATCATTTGGTGGAAACATAATTATTGATATTAAGGATGTCATATCAACATAATGCATCCATACTCCTTGCTTCCCTATGATGAAAGTATCCTACCAAACTTCCTCCACCTACATACCCTTTGAAAGAGGATATGTCTCATGATGGCCAAACTCTTTCAAGAGTAGCCAACACAGCCAAGCCTCCTGCTACCCAATGTAATATATTTGCAAGTAGCTTTCTAGCCTCTTGCTCACCATCCACACCCAATCATCCAAATGTGGGTGCCTCCCATCATGCTCAACCTTGGTACCCTCCCAATGAAGACTACCATCGTCCCAAATCATATTTCTCTTCTTGCATTTCATGGGATGTTGAAATGCAACTCCTTGGAGATCTCCTAGAAAAGATCTCACACCAATGAAAATTTTGAATCCATAAATATCCAAGTGTGTTGGAGGAAAAACCTCTTCACTACTGTTTAATGACAACGATGTTAATCTCTCCAGTGATGTAATGACTATCTCATAATCCAACTCAAGGATGAACATAGGGTTTTGCATGAGTTTGTTTTGGTCAAGATTCATCCTCTCCTCCAAGTTTTCAAACCCCACCCTCAAGTGTGGTATGCAACTCAATAATGGAACATGAGGATGATGGCTCATCCCTTCCTTCAACCATTCAATTTTTCACAGCGCAGTGCAATCTTGCTGCTCCAGATCAGTAGTATGTGTTGACCCTTGGTCATGATAAGGTATATTTCCACAATCCTCTAAAAATTTTCTGCAATAATAGAAGGTGGAAATTCAATCATACCTTGATGGGACTTTGGGACATCTTGTTTGGGTGCAAGAGTTCCTCCTCCTAATGTGTTGGCTCCCCCAACTGTTGATGTTGAAGGCTGCTCTTCCAAGGTTGTGACATCGCTGGTACAAGTCTCTTCAAGTGGTGGTGAGGGCTCCTCCTTCTCTGATGTCTCTCCATCAAATATCTTGATCCCCCTTTGAGTGAAATCTACAAAAGTTTATACTCTTGTATGAATCATATCGCTGAACCACCAAGTGCTTGCCTCACCCTCCAGGTGCAGCGCTGTAATCTCTACTGCTTCCCTCTCTACCACTGGATGTAGTAGGAAGAATTCATCAAGTCTTCTTGCCCAAGCCCTTGATTTATATGACCCATCAAAAGTGGACAATAGAAACCTATTGCCTTTGATTCTCCTTGTGCTGCAAGGCCTCCTCTCTTCCTTCATCTGAATGAACTGTGGGAAGGCTAGAGTCTCCTTGAAGGCTCTAGGTTGAGATTTTTACTCAACAAGGTATCCACTTAGGATATCATGTTCTAAGTGTCCTTCATGCCTCTTGTATTCTCCTCTTTGAGAATAGGAAGTGCGTGGTCCTTCCTCTTCTTGAAAACTTTTAGGAGTTTCATTACATTTCTTCTCCTTCATCTGCTTAACCTCCTTGGAGAGGTTCTTCCTGGATCTGAAAAGTGATGAGATCAAGCTCATTCTCTCCATCATTCTGATCTTTCTCTTTCTCTTCTTATTCTTTTGATAGAATAATGGCTGGAACTCATAGGCTGAGCCAATATTATGCTTCGATACCACTGTAATATTCCCAACTAGGAATCAAGTGGCTCTGATACCATTGTAATATCCCTAATTAGGGAATGTGACAATACTTGAACACAATGCTGGAATAGCAGCAAGAAATCAACTCATAAAATGTGTTAAGAAACACTTAGCCATCAATTAGTGTTACGTCAAAAAATTATTATGCCTTTTATGATCCCAAAAGTTGGGGAAATGCAGCAATACTAAAACAAAAAATGGAGTTACAATGAGAAATTAACTCATAAAATTTGTGTAGAACACATAGCCATCATATTATAGTTACAACAGCCAAATTATGTCCCAGTATATGATCCCAAAGTCGGGAAATACAACAATATGGACCATAAAAACGTTATATTCAGGAATTACACTATAAATATGAGAAATAGCACTGGGATCTCTTTGCTTATGTATTATGGGGTTCACATCTAGAAGTGGTTTAGAAACAAATCCCTTTTGATGAGATAAACAGATCTCTTGGTCTCAATATGGCTTAAAAACACCCAAATCCCATGAACTGAACTATATAGAAATTTATTGAAGCAAGCACACCGTGATTTTATGAGGGTTTCTACTGCAATATGATAGAAATAAAAGATCTGGAGTTTTATGACTCAAATCATGGAGAAAATTACAGATCTAGCCCCTTTTTCACATTATGAAGATAACCCGACAATAATTTCATGAAAGCACAAGTATAAAATGTTAGATCTGTAGATATGGATTTGAAATAATGCAGTCTAAATGAAGCTCTGCATGGATATAGCTAAATAATACAATAAGTGAAGGAGGATCCTTCATACAAACTTTCCATAAGAAAGGTTGGCCTTTTCCTTGAGAAAGTAGCTCAAGATTGAGGGTTTTAACCCTCACACTGCAACATTGCAAGAAATGACGCAGTTCCTGCAAGAGACTGCGCTTTAGATGATGGGAGTAATTTGGCCAAGTGCCAAGATATGAAAATTTTCTCCAGAATCTTCCTTACTGGTCTTCCAAAGGAATGGAGGCTCCCTTCTCTGAAACACAAGCTCTGGAAGTGTTGTTGTGAACCCCCACTACAACACCCTGCAACAAAACGTTACACAGTTGCAGAAATAACATTGTAGCTGAAGGAGGATGCTTGGACTCAAGCCTGGATATGGAGAAATTTAGTACAAGCTCCCTCAAAAGGCTTCTCAAGAAAGAAGAAGGAATTCCTAAACAGGAATGCCTTGTGCTAAGCAACACAACAATCTCAACCAAATAACTGGAGAAAGTAGAATAGTCATGCAGACCAAAATCCAATAATCAAATCATAAGATGTATTGCTATGGCTACCTTGCCCTTCTTTTAAAAATGTGTGAGCCTTCTTGCCTTGGGCCCCACTCATTAGGTTTTCCTTCACTAAGGAATATTCCTCCTACTTGCATTGCGTTGTCTCTATGAATGATCTCTTCCTCTCATACCAATGTTGTTGAATTGGTCAAACTTGACCTTGTCCACATGCATTTGTCCCTGTTCACACATGAGAGTGTAAAATCCAGCTAGTATTGTGATCCATTTTCACATTAGGGGGGATTTTATTCTTATTTTTGAAATGTATGGGCCTCCTTACCCATTTATTCATCTCCTAAGTGAAATCAACAAAATTCAATATTCCAATTATCTGCATGCTAGATTTGGAAATATTACAATTCTCCATCTTTTTCCTCATTAACTCTACTCCAAGTTTTCTTTGATTAGTCATCCCCTTGATGTGCATATGACATGTCAAAATTGTCATATCCTCCTTCATATTTTCTTGTATTGGAAAAGTCTTCTTTGGTCTTCTCTTTGGCCTTCCTTCCTTTCATATTTCTTTTCATTCTTCCCTTTTCTTCCTTACAAATATGTAAGCCACTAAGTTTATTTTTCCATTCCTCTTTCTTTTCAATCAAAATATGCCAATCTCTAATTTTAGAAGCTAAAATTCTCTTTGTTTCTGTATAGGAAACAAAATCACAATGTACAATAGTTTTTCCATTCCACTGTAAAGTCCCTTTTACAACAGTAAAAATTACTGCTAACACCATGAATATCACATTCCATTGAACCCCTTTGCTGCTCACTGCAAATGCATAGTTCGTGAAAGCATCTTTGCCTTCATCCTCTGAGATTTCCTGTCTCTTTTCAGTTTTTTGATTACATTCACCTTTACTCCTTTTGCAATTTGTACAAATAACATTGTCTTCAATTTTTTGTTGTGCATTATATTCTGCCAACCTATTCTTAAGATTGTGACTGTCCTCTTTTCCTTTCTTCTTCATAGCCTTTATTGGATTAATTGTACCTCCTTGGACTGAATTATCCTTATAAATTTCTGTTCTACCATCTTCCACAATGCAATCTTTATTAAGATCCCTTTCCATTGATGCTCCATTATGTCCTTTCAAGACAATTTCTTGCACATCAACTATCAATACAGGTTCATAATTTTTGACTAAAATTTGAAGAGATAATCTCATTACCTCAAGTGTTTGCACTGTACATATACTCTTGTTTGATCTTGTAATAAGGCTATATTCATACTTCTTTTCTACTTACTCTTTTGCAATCTACAATTTCCTTTTGTCTTCAAACTGTCTTCCATCATTTTGCCAAGTCTTACTAGATTCATCATTTTCAGCTTCCATAGTAGTCTTCAATATTTGTCCATCTTCAGTGTCTTTGAACACATGTTCAATTAAGAACTGTTCTATTATAACCATCTCTTCTAAGAACTTCATTTATTTATCAAAATGCATAAGTACATCTTCTAAAGGCCGTTCATCACCTGCATACATACAAAAAATATTTGTTTCAAAAATACAAAGCTCTTCTTCCTTTGATGTCTCAATCATCACATATCTCAGCTGATCCGAACTTGTCCAACGGTTCAGAAAATCATCAATAATTCCTTCCTCAGCAAGGTAAACTTCTTGCTCAGGTCTACAATATCCATCTTTAACCTTTAACTCAGTTTCTATGAGTTATTCTATTAATATGATGTACATTCTCGTCTTTATCCATTTTTGCAACAACTTCCATTTTATCTTCTTTCTTTTCATAGTCCAACCATATCTTTGACCCCTTTCACAGTCTTCAAGCAACATTATTATTGTATCAATAATTTCTTTCAATTCAACAATGTCTTTGTCAAGTACCTATTGACTCATATTCTTTCCCTTGCCATTTTCCTGGGCATCTTTCTTTCTTCTGTTGTGGCTTCTCTCATGACCCCTAATAGTCATCTCGACTTATTTATGTCGACTCCCTTTTCCCACTGTGAGCTTACAATAATCCTCTCATTTCTTTGTAACAATTATTTACTTATCACCTACAACAAGTCATCATCTTGATATATTTATTTTCTGCAACAAAAACTCTTTTGAGCACTCCTTCTTAACTTCCAATGCCCCTCTCTCTGTTTTGAGAACTTTGCTATTCTCTTATTTTTACAACAATCCCCTTTGCTAAAATTTTCACTAACAAAACTTCTCTTCCCTTTACAAAATATATTGTTGTGTGTTGGCTGCTATCATTCTCTTCACTATGAACATATTTCAAATTAGAACAAATATCAAAATATAACTCATACCTGACAGATATTCCAACGATCTTATCTCCTTAAGCTTTCATTGGCTTGGAAAATAAACATGTTGCTTTACTTTTCACTGTCTACAATTCAGTTCTTATTCCAAATAATTTTCCAAATAATTTTCTTTTCATTATTAGAACATCCATGTTCTATTCATTTCCTTACAACATCTCTTGTTGCGATTTCTTCACTTGCTCCCTTGTCCTTTTTCACAACTACCTGGCTGAAATTTCTTGTTGCTACTTACATTCACATACATATATCATTAAAGTTTTTTTTTTCTAATTTACAAGATCCTTCCTTGATCTTGTCTTCCTCAAACCTCTTTCCACAGTTCGTCCTGAATGAAATCGCTGAAGTCTTCATAACCTGCAACATTTCAGGATTCTTCTCTACATAAAATATTTTGTGTTTTGATCTCCCAATGACCAATTCCTTTCAGACCATAACCCCCTGTATTTGGAGCTATTACCAATGAAAATTCTACACATACTGAGAATAAAATTCAATCTTTGAATAAAAACCCCAAAGAGCACTAGTCTCGCTCTGATACCAAAATTAATGCAGGGCTAACTACTAACCTCACCTTAAACCAGGATTATACTCCTTCTAGAGTATATGCTATGAATTTTTTCAATTAAAATAGGTTCATAAAACCTATTAACCCTTTATAGACCCACTTTATTCATCATAAAATTCATTGGCAGAAGCTCCCTTCAATAAAACCTTTATCTTTTCAACCTTTATTATAAGCGCTTTAACCTTAGCACTTCAAATTACCTTTCTCTGCCTACACACTGTTGAAATTTGCAACAAGAAACAGTCAAATTGGCATATGGAAACAACATCCTTGATCTTAGTGAAAATTAAGCACCTACACTAGGTGGGCCCACAAAGGCTATTTTTAGGTGTATTTCTATTTATAGATGTATGTGCAAATTCTATTTATAGAATGCATGTCTATTTATAGATGCATGTTTATCGTTATTATTCCTTAATATAGATGGACAATAAATTGTAATCTATTCTCAATGTGGACTTCAAAATAGTTAACTAAAGTGTCAAATCAGTTAGTTAAGTGAATTTGGAGTTAAGAGGTTGGTTGGTGGGACATGTAGGTTGAATTTAGTTGTAACAGAGTTTGAATTGCAGTGGTGCATGATTTGTGCAAGTTGTAAATCAGTTTAACTCAATTAAGTGAGTCAAAGTCAGTTATGCTAGTTGTAACTGCAGATACACTAGTGAGAGGTCAAGTGAATTAAATATTAATTAATTCAAAAGTAGTGATATCACATGCAACTAATGTTTTTACTATTATTAACTACATGCATGTCAGTTCCAGTGGAGACCTAGTTGAGATATAGGTGAAAGGGAAGTGTGACTATCAGTTGTGATATAGTTGACTACCAGGTGTAGTTAAAACACCATAGGATTCCATGATACTCAAAGTAGTTGAGAAAGGATGAAATTCTTTGTGATTAAGGATTGCATTCATCAGGAACTGTGTGAGCAAGGAAGGCTATCTAGAGGCAGTAAATTAACTAAGGGATTTTCCAACTTTTTGTATGACAGCGTGAGACAATTAGTTGATGTACTAAGAGCTCTTGTAAGAATATTTTTGTATGTAATTGTTTCATGATTCCTTGTGGAATATAAAATATATGATAGAGGGGTTTTTAGCGGTAAGCTTTCACTAGGAATATCTGGTGTTGTGGTTTTGATCTATTCTTCTTTGCTTCATGTGATTGGCAATTGTGTTGTTTTTAATTCCACAAAATATTCGTAGAAGCGATTCAGTTTTTAACTTTCATACATTGTTATATCGGGTGAATCTAATATATACAGGCATGTTGTATAATTTCTACATGGTATCAGAGTTGTGTTAGAAATTTTCTACATGGTATGAGAGCAATAATTATTTGGGTGCGCGAGTTTGCAGAGAATAACTGAAAATTTTAAATCAAAATTTTCATAAACAAATAGCATATTTGGATTCCTTGCGAAGAAATACCCAAATTGAAAAAAAAATCGATCGAATCAGAGCTCGGATGAGGGAGATATCGTTGATTAAAATCAACAATTTTGTTAGAATTTTTTTACGATGGTGGGACAATTACAATGTGTGCAAGCCAAAAACCTACATGAACTAAGGTACAAGATGCATGCAAAGGTTAGTGATTTTGTGGTTGAGAGCGATCCTCTCAACATGCAGCCTGAGAAGTAGTCTGAGAAGATTGTGGAGCAGCCACAACTGGAGATTGAGAAGAATCTCTATAGACCTGATGTAGATGCGATTTCTATAGAGCTTCCTACCGTTGGTAAGTGTGAGAAAGATATGTAATTGACCCTTGAGAGGGAGCTAGATTTGCAAGCAGGTGAGAATGAAACTTAAGATGTGGAGCAGCCACATGTAGAGGATCATGGAGTGGTAGCAACCACTCATGCAGAGAAATTTCAAGCCAGATGGGCAGAGGGAGTGCATGCAGCTATACCACTAGGTGTGAGGTGGGGCAACATGCATGAATAATCCCAAGAATAAATTATGGGCAAGATTCATTGAGATGGTGTGGATCTCATGAATCGAACCTGCCTATGAGGAGCCCACAGAGCAGCAGTAGTAGGATCAGTTGGATTGACGCAGTCATATGTCATGAGGACATGAAATCAAAGTGACAGTGTCAGATACTAGATCGCAGATCAGAGTTGGTAGCAAGCGTAGAGCGCATGGATGCAGGTTTCAGTAGTGAAATGGATCCTGAAGACATGTGCAGTAGCTAGCAGAAGTCATAAGACTTTGATAACATATGCATTATACTAATTTATTTGTTTGGAGGCTATTTAGTTTCGGAAGTGTTGCATGCATGGAGTTGCATGTCGCATGCATGGAGTTGCATGTCACATGTAAGGGTTGCATATTGCATGTATGGAGTTTCATGTCGCATGCAAGGACATTCCTTTCTTATTGAGAAGGATTATTTAAGTTTGCAACAAGAAACAGTGAAATTGGCATCCAGAAACAACATCCTTGATCCTAGTGAAAATTAAGCACCTACACTAGGTGGGGCCCACATAGGCTATTTTTAGGTGTATGTATTTTTATAGATGTATGTGAAAATTCTATTTATAGAATGAATGCCTATTTATATATGCATGTCTATCTTTGATATCCCTTAATATATATGGACAATAAACTATAATCTATTTTCAATGTGGACTTGAAAATAGTTAACTGAAGTGGCAAATCCGTTATCTAAGTGAATTTAGAGTTAAGAGGTTGGTTGGTGGGACATGCAAGTTGATTTTAGTTGTAACAAAGTGATTTTAGTTGTAACAGAGTTGAAATTGCAGTGGTGCATGAGTTTTGCAAGTTATAAATCAGTTTAACTCTGTTAAGTAAGTTAAAGTCAGTTGTGCTAGTTTTAATTGCAGATACACTAGTGAGAGATCAAGTGAATTAAATATTGATTAATTAAAAAGTAGTGATCCCACATGCAATTGATGTTTTTACTATTATTAACTACATGCATGTCAGTTTCAGTGGAGACCGAGTTGAGATCTAGGTGAAAGGGAAGTGTGACTATCAGTTGTGATATTAGCTGACTACCAGGTGTAGTTAAAACACCACAGGATGCACATGATACTCAGTGAAGTTGAGGAAGGATGAAATTATTTCTGATTAAGGATTTCATTCATCAGGAAATGTGTGAGCAAGGAAGGCTTTCTAGATGTAGTAAATTGGCTAAGGGATTTGCCAATTTTTGTATGACATTGTGAGACAATTAGCTGATGTACTGAGAGCTCTTGTGAGAAGATTTTTGTATGTAATTGTTTCATGATTCCTTGTGGAATATACAATATATGATATAGGGTCTTTTAGCTTTAATCTTTCCCCATGAATATCTGGTGTTGTAGTTTTGATTTATTCTTATTTTCTTCATGTGATTGGCAATTTTGTTGTTTTTAATTCTGCAAAATATTTGTAGAAGCGATTCAGTATTTAAATTTCGTACATCGTTAGATCGGGTGAATCCAAGATATACATGCATGTTGTATAATTTCTACACATATCACTTCTGCATGCGTCCTTTCACATTAACTGAGGTAGTTTTATCACATCGGAACTCTATTATTTCTAAATCGCATCACCATGACTTTCCACCCTATCGTACTTCGCACCTCAATCACATCGCAATATCACAATTTTAGCCATATTGCAATGTTTGAAATTTTTCGATTTAAAAAAACGCAGTGAATAATTTATCACATGTCAGACATCTTAACAAATAGAAATAACAAGGATCCTCTATCATGTGCGAAATGCGATTGCATTGAATCACAACTCCATTTCTTATCGCATCACAACTTAAACCAATTAACTGTGGTGTCTTAACATGTAAATATAAAAATCTCCAATCACGATGTGTGCTAACCATCTTATGGTCAATGCGATGTAATTTGGATCTTCCATTCTCTCACTGTCATTTCTGCGACTTGATCATGACCATCCACCTTCCACTTCATTTCTACGATAGGATATTAACCATCCACCGATTTCACTTCAGATCTGTGATATTGTTGTAGCTCCTAGAGACAGCCTAGAGTTGTGATAGACCAATGCCTAGGACATCTTAGCATAGCAAGGAGCATATAATATAACGGATGAAGTTGTCAGCTTCAGCTCACATGCTATCTCCTGTAAACAGGGAAATGAAATAGAATTGGAACAAACTCTCAGAAACTGATAGAGGATAAGAAATATTGTAGAGGCAAGATGTAGGACTCTAATATGAAAGCAACAGACAATTCAGAGACAATTTACTGAAAAGTGGGCCGATTCAAGTAAATGTCACAGAAATCTCACTTATCAGAAGGTGTATGTAATGAAAGAAATGTTGAGAAGATATTAGTCAACATTGAGCTGATATCCAGATACACAATACCACCATGCATGGGCTTACCAATCTAATAATCCATACATGATAATATCATTTTAAAAAACACCCTCCCAAAGCAACTAATATAGCAGAAATATGGTTTAGATGAGTAATGGAACAGAATATCATGCATGAGCCATATTTAAAGCGCTTGACTGATTCGAGCATGGGCATCAACTAGGATGAATCCATACCAAAAATTAGTGAGCCACTCGCATTCCAAAACATGATACAAGAAATATGGATGAAATGAAATGATCTATTAATACAACACATAGAGAAAAGGTTACACACTGTGAAATACCAAAGACCAGAATCCTCTTTGACAGATGGAACTCCTCCTCACTGAGACCCTATGGGCTCTGAGCCTCCATACAAGAGTTTTACCCAATGTATACAAAATTCCTTTCACTGCATAATTTTCTGATAAAAATCTGGAACCCTTATAATGCGTTTCTTCATGGTTTTTATAGGAGAAACTAAAACCTAGCAAAGAGGTAGGTGATGAACATTTAATTGTATCATTAAAACAAAATGGTGGAAAAGTGCCCGCCCATACTGCTTGACGACGCTGTGCTGTTTGTACTCTGCTGCCTTCTTTCTGAAGTAAATGCATTGGGTAAAAGTATTTCTAGGGACACGGTAAGGCAGTAAAATCACACAAATATCCGTGCTTGCCTAGAAAGAAAACTCTGTTGAAATAAAGCCTTGAGGACATTGTTTTCTGTGTATAGATCTTCCGGATGATGTGCAGGATCTTCAATTCGGTACTCTGCTTCAAAAGGCTAGAACAAGGCCTCCAAAATCTTCAGCTACCTACCTTTAATTCTCTACTGATCACTAATATTCTCTATCTGCCCCATTGATGTCTTCATCTGTGAAGTCGACGCCTTGAATGTTTGCAGAGTTTGACAAATTTGAACCCTGCCTCTTAAATTGGAGTCTTGTCATTTTGGCTTCTGGGGAATTTCTTCATAATTCTGCTCTAAAATTAGTCCTTTGATGTGTGCTCTATCACAGCAATTAAGACTGTGAGTCATAATAATTCTCCATCGTTACACACCTGCAAAATCTGCAAACTCATTAAAGAAAACCATGCACGGGAAGGTGAACACAGTGGGAAGAATGGCAAGGTTAATGGAAACAGTCATGTAAACTGTGATATGATGAAACGATGTAGGGTGGTGGAAAAATGCAGCATGACGATGATGGATGAGCTGATGAATGCTTGCACAGCAAAAAATCTCGCGAACAACCTTTGAATATGACCTTTGAATGCATATATCACGAGGGGTGGATGAATGTACGACAGAAAACACGTGGAATGATGATGTGGAGAAACGGAATCAATGACGGAGTATGCAAATGATATGGACCGTTCGATCTCCAGGCGAGATCAACGGTTAAAAAAAGACACATCGGAGGGCAATGAGATGATGGGCTAGGGGCGTGATGGGCTTGGATTAAGTCTCACAGAGCTCTGGAGCGCGGTGACCGTCGGATGAAGGCTCCCAGATCAGACGACGGTGATGAATATCGCTACGCGTCTTTTTCTGAATGATAATGCGCGATGGAGAGCGATATTAGGGCCATACGTAGGGATGCATGGTAGGCATTGAATGGAATCGTTGGCCCGTGTAGAATTACCGCCTACCGCCGAAAGGCGGTGCGATATAAACCACTGGTTTTGAACAGTGTTTGGAGCGCGGGGACCACCAGGGTAGGCGCAGCGTGAACCGTAGATTTATGACTTGATCGGAGCCGTGAATAGGTAGGCTACGAGCGCGGCAGAGATGAGCAAATGTCGTTCGATCAGCACAGATCAATGGCTCAGGACATGCCTGATATGTATTGGATAAGCTCCCATTGGAATAGAGCCTGATCTAGTGTCTGGGTTACATGGAGAAAAAGAGTAGAGGGGCTAAGGCTGAAGGAGCTATGCCTCGAATATTTTCGAATATGAATTTCCAGCCCTCGACAATGTATTTTGGAGGCGGGAAATGGTAACGATAGGCTTGAGGAGGGTTTTCCAAGGATGAAAGGGGGAATTTGAGAGCTCTGAGCCAGATTGCCTGTGAAATTTTACGTGAAACAGATTATGATCAACATCGGCTCCACCTGGGACGGCATGTTCATCCTTGGACATGTCGAGAACTCACAAACCCTTTGATCATCATGTATGCAGACTCTGCTTTCCAACACCTCCATTTTTCACTTTATAATTCATCACAACACCAATATTATTCAAACGAAAATAAAAAGGAAACTATCATACAATATAATACACCAGGCTGCCTTGGCCTAAGTCAGAACTGAAAGTAGGGCTTAAGGAATTGACCGTTTACAGGGGCGTCTAGCAAGTCGTCCTGTAAATTTTCCAACCTGAAAGTATTATTTCCCCCCTTCTCCACAATTTTGAAAAGACCGAACTAGAGGGGGTCGAATTTACCATGCTTTCCTTTCTCAGCTCTCCGGATATCCCATCCAAGAACCAAATCACCAATCTGTAACTTCTTGTATTTTGCTTGCTGATCAAAAATGTGTTTCATTTTATCTTGATATTCCATTAGCCTTTGATTCACCTAGCCCCATGTTTCCTCTAATTCCACCAATTGGTTGATTCTCCTGATCATATCATCAGGTTCCTCCTGGCTTTCTTGCATGAAGCGGGCCACCCGTAAAGCCAGCTATACAGGAAAAACTGCTACTTGTCCATACACCAGTTCATAGGGAGATTTCCTAGTTGCTCTCTTGCTGGTGATTCTATTAGCCGAGCAAATTTCAATTGGGAATCCCAATTCTTCTAATTTTCATTGATAGTCTTCTTCAAGGCCCTCACCAGAGTTTTATTTGAAGACTCTGCCAAGCAATTTCCTTGTGGATAGTAAGTTGTAGAGTGGCTCAGTATGATATTATACTGTTGGCAGAAATTCATAAATTTTGCAGATTTGAAGGCCTATGCATTATCAGTCACTATCCTAGCAGGACAGCCAAACTTGGATATGATGTTTTCCTCCATGAACTTTATGATCACAGTATCCGTATCATTCCTTGCAGGTATGGATTCCACCCATTTAGTGAAATAATCAGTGGCCGTTAAAATCCACTTATGTTGACCACTTGATGGGGGATGTATTTCACCTATGAAATCAATACCCCATTGTTTGAATGGTTCATCCACATGCACTGGGATCAAGGGAAATGGTGTTGATTTCTGTCTCTCAGAAAACTTTTGACATTTATCACATGCTCTTACCCTGGCAAAAACATCTCCAAAAAGCTTTGGCCAATAGAAGCCAGCTTTCAGAATTTTATGAGCTGTGGCCCTCCAGCTGTAATGGCCTCCATAGATCCCTTCATGGAATTCTGCTATAATATTCTCGACTTCATTCTCTATGAGGCACAGGAGTAAGATACCTAAGGGATCTCGCCAGTATAGTTGGCCATTGGCGACTGTGTACTTCTGTGATTTCAATCTCAGCGCTCTGTATTTATTTTTGTCACAACTTGGAGGGCAGATAAGCGTAAGAAGATATTTTACTATCTCTTTGTACCATGGACTGGTGAGGTACTTTAGATGTGTTTTTGGAGTAGCTACTCCAGTTCCATGTCGTTCTTCTTTCTCCTCAGATTCCTCACCTGCTATAATGGACAAATTTATGCCCGGGGCTTGATGGTTTGATTCTGATAACATTTTGGTGAGCCCTTGTCCTTTAATTAGCTTAGTAGGGCGGATGTCCAGGTCATATTCTTGTATTTTAGCAATCCACCTCCCTCTTTTTCCTTCACTATCCCCCTGAATAAGGATATCCTTTATAGCAGCTGTAGGTACAAATGCAGTAGTGTGGGACTATAAGATATATACACGAAATGCTTTGAGGGATTTCACTAGGGCGTATGCTTGCTTTTCCAATATGTTGTATTTTAATTCTGCATCACGGAGCACCTGACTGAAAAAGGCGATAGTCTGCTCATACCCCTCCTCATTTTTCTGTAATAAGACTCCTGCTATGGTATGAGGTGATGCAAAAGAGAAAATCATGAAAGGTTTATCATAATCTGGTCCAGCCAGCACCGGGGCTTCTGCAAAAGCATTCTTTATCCTGGTAAATGCCTCCCATGACTCTTGTGACCACTTTACCTCATTATTCTTCTTCAGCATATCTATTATATGCCTAACTATCTCAACATAGTTAGGGATAAACCTTCTCAATAAATTTATGCGCCCAAGGAATACTTGTACTTATTTCTTATTTCTGGGAAAATCAATACTGTTTATAACCTCTACCCTCTTAGGATCTATCTTCACCCCATATTTAGTCACGATATTCCACAAAAG
This sequence comes from Pinus albicaulis, assembly GCA_034641835.2. NCBI lineage: Eukaryota > Viridiplantae > Streptophyta > Pinopsida > Pinales > Pinaceae > Pinus > Pinus albicaulis. Next base: position 62,114 of record JAXQQM020075288.1, read on the forward strand.
CTTTCCCTCTTCTAATGCAAATAAAGAATTTTGAGGATTCAAAGAGAGACCATACCTTCTGCATTTCTCAAAAGTTCTCCGCAGATGTTCAATGTGCTCAGCATCATTCTTGGAAAATACAATGATATCATCAAGGTAGACCACAAAGAATTTGTCCTGCTCCCCAACAAAAGAAATATCCATTACCCTCTGAAAAGTGGCCCCTGCATTAATCAATCCAAAAGGCATCCTGGCATACATAAATGTACCCCATGGTGTGGTGAAAGCAGTCTTCTTCTGATATTCTGGAAGTATAGCCACCTGGTTATAACCAGAGAAACCATTCATCATTGACATCCTAGAAGATCCAACCACTTTTTTGCAGGATGTAATCCATCTTAGGTAATGGATAATTATCCTTTAAGGATGCTCTGTTTAAATTTCTAAAATCCACACACAGCCTTATTTCTCCATTCTTCTTGCGTACAAGGACAAGGTTTGCCACCCATTCAGAGTACCTCAAGGGTACAATTATTTTGGCTTTTAGCAGCTTCTTGATTTCTTTGTCAATAGAAGGCAGCAGCAGGGGATTAATTTATCTGAGCTTCTGCTTATGAGGCTTTGTATCTGCCTTGAGTGGAATTTTGTGTTGCATAATATTAATATAAAAAGTTTTCAGATCCTGATAGGACCATGCAAACACATCTTTGTAAGACTGAAACAATTTCTGAAATAACTTTTTGTATTCTCCAGGGATCTTCTTGGACAATTTGACAATTTTAGGGTCAGCATCAGTACCCAAATTCAGGTCTTCAACCTGATTTTCTTCTACCACTTTGCCTGGTTGCAGTGGGACATCATTCTTATCAAATAATATTTCTAGAGGCACCAACCCTCTAGGTGTAATGTTTCCCTTTAGCTGCAACACTTTGTTTCCTGCCACTTTCTCCTCCCAATTCCTTTCTGAAATATCTTCAGATTCTACCTCTTCTTCATCATCAATCTCCATGTTGGAGAATTCCCCTACTGTTTCTAGAAATATTTTCATCTATAATTCATCTTCAAATACCTTCCAGTGTTTGATAGTATCTGGGATTGAAGGCCGATAACACACCTCAACTTCATATCTTAAAAGAGGGTTCTGAGGTGGTCGAAATGTACTAGCAGCCATAGCAAGGGAATCAACCATCCTATTCTGTTCTTAGGGCATGAACTGGATATTGAATGCCAAGAATAAATTCTCTATCATGTCCCAAAATTCATTCCTATAAGCCCTTAGCCTAGGATGCTTGGTATGACACTGCTTCCTGACTTGTCTGACTACTAGTTCTGAATCTCCCAGAACTCTTAAACTTTTATACCCATGTTCCTCGCTATTTGCAATCCTAACAGGAGTGCTTCATATTTGGCCACATTGTTGGTGGCTTCGTATTCTAGTTTGAATGACAGTGGTACCCATTTTCCTGTAGGAGAAATTAATAGCACTCCAGCTCGATTTCCTTCTCTTGAATTTGCTCCATCAAAATGTAGTGTCCATATTATTGCTTCCATGTTATCTGAGGGCTGCTCTGTCTTGATTTGGAAAAAGGATGGTTCATGAGCATAATATTGGTCTTCTTCTAGCATCAAGCATGAGAAATCTCCTTCTTTACCGTAGATTGGTGAGTTTGCAGAATTGTCAGCCTTAGTCACCATCTTGACAAATCTAGTCTCCCTGTACAATATCCTCTCTTGGCCACCAAAAACTGGGATAGTGGCATATGTTAAATCCATTTTAATTGATCCACCAATTTTGGTTCCCCAGGACCTTGACAACAACATACCAAAACGAGTTGGGATGTCAGCCACCACGATGTCCATTACCACACTTTTTGTTGGGATCTAGGCCAAATTGACTACCAAATCCTTGATCATCCCCAAGCATTTAACTCTTTTGAAATCAAATGAGTAGAGGTCTTTATATGGACGTGTGATTTGTAAACCAAGTTGTTCCATGACTGACAGAGGCATAAGATTGTGGGAAGCTCCAGAATCTAACATGCAGTTATGTAATAGCAGGTCATGGATTACTAGAGACACATAGAAGGGAGGAGTAGAGGGATCTATATCCTTGACATGCGGGCCAAAAAATAACATGGGTCTCTCTTCTTGAAGGTTGAGACTATCTGGGATGATTGGTGCTTCGGGAGGGAGCATGAAAGATGTGACTTGAGATTGATATGCTGGCTGTTTCAACAGTTCAGTCAGGGGGACTGGGATTTTGACCTTTTCAAGTTCCTTTTGCAGACTGAAAGCAGGGGGGGAATTTTCTATCACAACCTCTTTTGACTCCTTATTTTCAACTGGGGGTTTGACTTCCTTTGACACAGATTTGGCATTGGGGAAAGTGGCTACTTTTGAGGAAGAAGGAATTTGATCATTAGACTGCAAGGGTTTGTTTAGAGGTTTCTTACCTTTGTCTGTGGCTTTATGCATTGTTGATTCCTCCTCAGTAGGTGCTTCCTTCTGGGGTATCTCTTCTTCTTGCTCTTGGGTACGAGTCCTCTTCCTGGAAGATCGAAGATCATATCTTCTATTGAAATGTGCTTGCATGAAATCATCAAATTGTTTACAATAATGATCAAAATCTGCTTGATCTGCGTCTCTGATCTTTTCTTCTTTTTGTACTGAACACCCAGCTTTATCATTTCCTTGCAAAGGGCATTCTTCTCCATCACTATTTGAAAAGGCAAGATTTGCATCCTCCAGTAGATAGGCAGCATCCTCTGTGGAGTCCTCTACTGAACCTTCTAAGTACAATGGGTGTGGTAGTTGATCTTGTTGTTCTTTTTCTTCCCTTGGCAATATTTGCAAGGGTGGCTTCCTGTACTGAGGATTGTATCCTATGTTTGGAGCATTTTGGAAATTTTTGAAGGCTGAATTCTTGGCTTCCAATTCGAGCTTGACCATTTTCTTAATTAATTTTCTCATTTCTTCCATTGTTTTTTGAGTCTCTATCCTGACTAGAAGTAGACACCTCTTCTTTTCCCCTTCTTATGCTATCCTGCTCTGCTCTTCCTTTTGATTTGCCAGTGGAGGAAAATTTTGCTTCCAACTCTAGTGCATCTGCCTGAGCATCATCAAGAGTAGCAGGCTTTCTTTCTCTGAGAGAGAAGCCAAATTCTGAATCAAAGGCTGCTATAAAAACAACTTTAGCAGTAGTTTGATGGGGTTTCATATCAGCAGGAAGACTCGAATATAATTTATTAAATCTCTTGATAAATTATGACACTCCTTCATTGTGTCTTTTCTTTAGTGTATTGAACTCAATGAGAGAATTTCCATGATATTTCTTCTCTCCCCATTTCCTGAGAAAAGTGTCTTCCATGTTATCCCAAGTGGTAATAGAACGGCCAGCCAATGTTTTAAACCATTTTCGAGCTTCACCATCAAGAGACTGCACAAATAGTCTTAAGACCACATCTAAATGTTCAACATTAAAGTTCTCTGCAAAGGAGCATAAAGTCTCAAGATGCTTTTGTGCATAAATCTCATTTTCTCCATTGAATCTGGGTAAGATCTTTAGATAATCTTGAGGCATATCATTTAACACTTGGGGTAATGCCAGGGGAGCATATTTATTCATCAAGGAAGCTAGAACATTAGCCATTGGAGGAGTTGGAGGTAGTGCAATAGTTTGATGAGTAAGAGGAGGAGGAGGAGGAAGTGGAGTATGAATAATAATAGGAATATATTCAACTGCAGCTTGAGGAGTTGAGGGGAACGAAGGTCTATTAACAGCAGATACTTCGGTTACTTCCTTGACCTCTTCAACCTCAGGAGTAGGATGAAGACTGTTTTTATTTCTGATACCCTCTTGCGGTGGACTGTCTGAGTAATAATAATTAGTATCTCCCACAGTGGAGTCAGGAATTTGCAACTGAGAATCTTGAGAGGAGGAGGAAGGAAAATATTCTATAGGCACTTCAGGAATTTGGGAACGAGCTGATTTCCTTTCCCTCCAATTTCTTCTATGTATAATCTAGTCAGGGTCAGACGCTGTAGGTGTCTTTGGCTTAGATGTATCTGACCTCAGGTGTGGCTTTCTAGGAGCCAGGAATGCAAATAAATGTATCAAATAACAACTGTGGAGTCGCCAAGGTGAGAGATATACAACTCTCAACTCTCTATTCTCACCTACTTAGAGAGTGAATATGATTTTTTCGAGGCCTAGGGATTCTGATTTTCTTAAATTTGTCCCCAGTAATGGTGCTAGAAAGATGTTGTAGCTCCTAGAGACAACCTAGAGTTGTGATAGACCAGTGCCTAGGACATCTTAGCATAGCAAGGAGCATATAATATAATGGATGAAGTTGTCAACTTCAGTTCACATGCTATCTCCTGTAAACAGGGAAATGAAATAGAATGGGACCAAACTCTCAGAAATTGATACAGGATAAGAAATACTGTAGAGGCAAGATGTAGGACTCTAATATGAAAGCAACAGACAATTCAGAGATAGTTTACTGCAAAGCGGGCCAATTCAAGTAATATGTCACAAAAATCACTTATCAGAAGGTGTATGTAATGAAATAAATGTTGAGAAGATATTAGTCAACATTGAGCTGATATCCAGATACACAATACCACCATGCATGGGCTTACCAATCTAAGAATCCATACAATATAATAGCGTTTTAAAAAACACCCTCCCAAAGCAACTAATATAGAAAAAATACAGTTTAGATGAGTAATGGAACATAATATCATGCATGAGCCATAGTTAAAGCGCTTGACTGATCCGAGCATGGGCATCAACTAGGATGAATCCATACCAAAAATCAGTGAGCCACTCGCATTCCAAAACATGATACAAGAAATATGGATGAAATGAAATGATCTATTAATACAACACATAGAGAAAAGGTTACACACTGTGAAATACCAAAGACCAGAATCCTCTTTGACAGATGGAACTCCTCCTCACTGAGACCCTATGGGCTCTAAGCCTCCATACAAGAGTTTTACCCAATGTATACAAAATTCCTTTCACTGCATAATTTTCTGATAAAAATCTGGAACCCTTACAATGCATTTATTCATGGTTTTTATCGGAGAAACTAAAGCCTAGCAAAGAGGTAGGTTATGAACATTTAATTGTATCATTAAAAAAAAATGGTGGAAAATTGCCCGCCCATACTGCTTGACGGTGTTGTGTTGTTTGTACTCTGCTGCCTGCTTTCTGAAGTAAATTCATTGGGTAAAAGTCTTTCCAGGGGCACGGTAAGGCAGTAAAATCACACAGATATCCATCCTTGCCTAGAAAGAAAACTCTGTTGAAATAAAGCCTTGAGGACATTGTTTTATGTGTATAGATCTTCCGGATGATGTGCAGGATCTTCAATTCGGTACTCTGCTTCAAAAGGCTAGGACAAGGCCTCCAAAATATTCAGCTACCTGCCTTTAATTCTCTGCTAATCACTGATATTCTCTATCTGCCCCATTGATGTATTCATCTGTGAAGTCGGTGCCTTGAATGTCCCTACAGAGTTTGACAAATTTTAACCCTTCCTCTTAAATTGGAGTCTTGTCGTTTTGGCTTCTGGGGACTTTCTTCATAATTATGATCTGAAATTGGTCCTTTGATGTGTGTTTTATCACAACAATTAAGACTGTGAGTCATAATAATTCTCCGTCGATACACACCTGCAAAATCCACAAACTCATTAAAGAAAACCATGCACGGGAAGGTGAACACAGTGGGAAGAATGGCAAGGTTAATGGAAACAGTCGTGTAAACTGTGATATGATGAAACGACATAGGGTGGTGGAAAAATGCAGTGTGACGATGATGGGTGAGCTGATGAACGCTTGCACAGCAAAAAATCTCGCGAAAAACCTTTGAATATGACCTTTGAATGCATATATCACGAGGGGTGGACGAATGTACGATAGAAAACACGTGGAATGATGACGTGGAGAAACGGAATCAATGACGTAGTATGTAGATGATCTGGACCGTTCGATCTCCAGGCGAGATCAACGGTTAAAAAAAAACACATCGGAGTGCAATGAGATGATGGGCCAGGGGCGTGATGGGCTCGGATTAAGTTTCGCGTAGCTCTGGAGCGCGGTGACCATCAAATGAAGGCTCCCAGATCGGACGACGATGATGAATATCACTACGCGTCTTTGTCCGAACGATAATGTGCGATGGAGAGCGGTATTGGGGCTATATGCAGGGACGCATGGTAGGCATTGAATGGAATCGCTGGCCCGTGTAGAATTACTGCCTACTGCTGAAAGGAGGTGCGATATAAACCGTTGGTTTTGAACAGTGTTTGGAGCATGGGGACCACCAGGGCAGGAGCAGCGCGAACCATAGATTTATGACTTGATCGGGGCGGTGAATAGGTAGGCTACGGGCATGGCAGAGATGAGCAAACGTCGTTCGATCAGCACAGATCAACGGCTCAAGACGCGCCCGATATGTATTGGATAAGCGCCCATCGGAATAGCGCCTGATCTAGCGTCCAGGTTACATGGAGAAAAAGAGCAGAGGGGCTAAGGCTGAAGGAGCTATGCCTCAAATATTTTCGAATATGAATTTCCAGTCCTCGAAAATGTATTTTGGAGGCGGGAAATGGTAACGATAGGCTTGAGGAGGATTTTCCAAGGATGAAAGGGTTAATTTGAGAGTTCTGAGCCAGATTTCCTGTGAAATTTTATGTGAAATAGATTATGATTAACAGATATAATCTCAACCATCCATTCACCCTTGCGATCTAATCTCTTCCATCCATTCACCCTTTACACTTATCTTGTGAAACCTCTGGAAATTTGGGGAAAAATATAGTTCTTCCTTTAGAAAATATATTTGTTTTTCCTTCCGTCCACAATAATACTACTGCAATTACCACCAAACAGATCCATCTGCCATTTCAATAAGGAAATCTCAACTCATATGTACCTGCACACAGATTTATAAGAAAACTTTTAAACACCAGTTCCACAAAGGAAAATTTTGAAAATTTCATCAATATTGCTCAACACAGAGAAACCTTCTAACTACGCAGATTCATATTTAATGCATTCTATAATCTGTCAATGATCTAATCAGAAATGAATTGCAATTCACCATTGGATAGATGGAAATGAACCTTTTGAAATATAATTATTCACACAACACATATATCAAAACCCCATTTCATCATTCTCATCGCACACTGTGTTTTTTTATTAATATAACATAGTATACTTACAAAGGCTAACACTATACTCATAAAAATATTAACTCCTGCCTCATAAGGCTCAAACTATTAACTTCGGGCCAACCCCTGATGTTTCAAAATGCTTACCAATATATACAAAAAAGGAATCATGAACCAATTTCAGTTCAAATCCAACAATCTCTCAATATTTCTTAAAGCTTCGCCCAATTCCATAAATTATTCAACCAAAATCATATATTACACCTCTAAACTCTTAAAATCCTCACTCTTCCTAGGATTACTCACTCATCCCTAAGATCTCTACAACTCACAAGATATTCTTCATTAATCAAATTACATTTAAATATCTTTATAACACAAACTAAAATTAGGAAAAAAAAAAAAAAATTAAGGGAACCCACTCCCTTTAGTAAATGTGAGATAAAACTCCTAGGTCTTATAAACCTTGAAGAATGCTCCTGCATCAGTATATTGTTGAAATTTGGTACCGGAGGACAGGTGGTTCCCTAAGGCTTTGATCTTTGGCCTAGGGAAAAGTGTCCAAAAGAATTTAATTTTTCTCCTAAAGTAACTTTATAATTTTTTATAAAGTTAAATCTAATTTTAAAGTGACTTAAGTGATAAAGTTACTAAAGTGACTTTATAAAGTTATAAAGTCAAATCTAATTTTAAAGTGACTTTAAGTGATAAAGTTACTAAAGTTAAAGTGACTTTAAATAAAGTCAACATAAAATTAGAAATGAAAAAGTGACTTTAGAAATAAAAGACTAAGTGGGTCTTTATTAAAGTGGGGTGAATTAAAAAATGAAAAGTGAGATTTAAATGAGCATTTAATCTCAGCCCTAGATCTCAATCTATCTCAGCCATTGGATTTAAGGATTCCCCAAAAGTCACTTAGGGTTAGGTTAAAGGAGGAAAAGGAGGAAAAGGTCATTCATTCTTTCATGAGCAGATTGGGAGAAGGAGAGAAAGAGAGCAAGGGAGATTTCTGGGCAGTGAGGAGAAGGAGGCAGCAGCTTGGCACACATTCCAAGGCAGCATTTCAGCAAGACATTTCAGCAAGACAAGTGCAGCAGATTTAGCAAACAGCAGGCTGATTTTTTGCACGGTTTCCTAGGCAAGGAGGCCGTACAGCAAGGCCGTACAGCAGGGCCGTACAGCAGGCCGTACAGCAAGCCGTACAGCAGCCGTACAGCAGTATTTGGCACAGAAATCGAGGCAGCTAGTGGTTGTTCCGTACAGCTGAGTTTTGCAGCATTTTGGCACGTTTTTCGAGGTCCGTACAGCAGCATTTATTGCTGTTTTGGCACAGATTTCAAGGTGGCCGTACAGCTGCATTTATTGCAGATTTCTGGGCACGCAAATCGAGAAATCCGTACAGCATTTATTGTTGTTCCTGTTTTGCTGTTTGTGTGTTTTCCGAGGCGGTGGTTAAGCACGGAAAAGAGATAAGTTGTAAAAGTTTGTTTGCTGATTATTTATTTTGCTGAATATTTCTATCACTGTAAAAAGCATTTTTCCAGAAATAAGAAGGAGCTTTCGAACTGGTTTTCCCCAAGAGTTGTAGGGGGTTTTTCCAGGGTCACCTTGACCAAAAATACTAAGTTATGATGTGTTGAATGACTGTTTGTTACTGCTGTTATTTTATTTCTGCATTTTCAGCATTCTGAAAAATTTCCAGAATTTGTGTTTTCAGCAAAATTTATTTTCCAGTCTATTAAATGTATGGATATGGGAAAGGGCATTTAATTATTTTGGAGTAATAAGGTGAAAACTGAAAACCGGGGTGGGAAACAGAATTTTCTACATATATATCTCCTCCTGATAGCATATTCAGGGTTTCTATCATCTCTTCTATGATCCATCGAAGAAGTAAAAGTTTAAGTGAGTCAGGATCAAGAGTACAGTTGGCTCTCTTATAGTTCAATTGTAACCTCTCTTCACAGTCCTCTAAGGAGTCATTCGGCCCTAGATTCATCCTAAATATCTCATCCTTAGTTTCCTTGGACCTACAATAGTCTTTGTATTTTCTGCTGAAGGTCTCTTCCATCTGTGCCCAGGTATTGATGCTATCCCTAGACAGACCCATGAACCCGGGCAAGGTTGCATTCTTAAGGGTGGATGGGAATAGCTTCAACTTCTGATCATCATAGGTGTAGTCATAAGTCCTAAAAAAAACAACAAATTCAAACATGAATGTGTTAGAGTCCTCAGAGGAGTCCATGAAAGTGTGGAAGAGCTGAGGGGCTAATGTTTTTCATCTTAGTTTCCCCATATGCCTCTCTTATGGAAAAGGCTCTCTGGATCCTATCCATGGTTAAGATAGGTGAAGTAGGTCCCTCAGTTGAAACAAGGTCTTCTTCTTCTTCCCCAGTAGGATCCTCAAAATATTCAGAAGGCTCTCCTATAGGGGGTTCAAGCTCACTGCCATCGAAGAAGAGTGAAGGGTGGCTAGGAGGTGATGTGGGGGTTTTAGGTAAGATTTGTCTTTGAGTATTCCTACTCCTACGAGGCATGAAAATCAAATATTTCTATATTCTTTTAATATTTATGAAATGACATGAAAAGAAAAGAAATAAGAAAAGAATGCTAAAACAAAATCAAAACATCTACTAGACACCTCCCCAACAACAACGCCAAAAAGTGGTGAGCCGTAGTATTGCACCAAGAGTGATGCAACTCCAAGGGGCTGCCCTACTTTACTTTATCAAACCAGGGTTCGTACAAACTTGGAGGTGACAATGCTGTATAAACAAAAGATGAATTTTGTTCATGTCATCCTCTTCTATTTTACGAAAGGGTGTTATTTCTTAAAACATGATACAAACTGAAAGTAAATTTCTTAAAGGAAATGACAGAAAGGAAACCAACTTAATTTGTAGAAAGGAAATGAAGGAAATGAAACTAATTTAATGTGCAAAAAGGAAATGACATAAAGAAACTAAATTAAATTACTGAAAATAAATGACAGGAAGGAAACTAAACTAAATTGCTAAAACGAAATGACAAAAAAGAAACTAAACTAAATTGCAGAAAGGAATGGTAAAAAGGAAACTAATCTAAATTGCTAAAAAGAAATGGCAGGAAGGAAACCAATTTAAATTGCAGAAATGAAACTAATTTTGGCCAATCGGCTAAACACACCCTAATTATGTTATGCTCTATCTACCATGTTTCTATCCATGCAGCTAAGCTATCCATGACTTAATTCTAATTGAAAATGTGTTGATTTGCAGCTTGGAGAAGAAAGGGGTAAAGGTGATAATGGAAAGATAAACACAAGAAACAAGGCTTAGAAGTGAAAAGATGGGTTTAAACCTTATTAAAAATTTATCATAGTGAAATTATTTTTGGAGCGGAATGATTTGAAAAGTGCGATGATGGATGAAAGTGAGATATGCGATATTTATATCGAAATCGCAATATCACAAAGTTAGAGGAGTAGCGGAAGTGATGTTTGGGAGCGGGAGAGAAATGCAAAATGCAATGGGGTAGAAGTTGCGAAGTGTGAAATGCGACGGGGTAAAAACTATGATTTGTGATTTACGATGTGGTGGAGAATGGAGAATATCGCAATCGGCGTTAGGAGTGGTAAGTCTTAAAAGAAAAGGGAAAAGGTTGCGAAATGTGATTACGAGGGGTGACATGGCAGTAGGACCGGTGGTGGAGTGCGATGACAATATCGCAATTGGCGTCGGGAGCGGTAAGTCTTAAAAAAAAAAGGGAAAAGGTTGCAAAATGTGATTTGCGATTTGCGATGTGGCAGAACATGGAGGATTATCGCAATTGGCGGTTGGAGTGGTAAGTGTTAATGGGAAATGAAGAAAATATGTGATTTGCGATTTGCGATGTGGCGAAGTTATCACAATTGACGTTGGAGTGGTATGTCTTAAAAGAAAAAGGGAAAAGTTCGTGAACTGCGATTTGTGATTTGCGAAGTACGGTAGCCGGAGTTTCGATGAGGAAAGGTGGAGGTCAAATGTTGGAACAGGGTCTCCTACGAAGCTGGGAATCTGGTCCATTTTGTATATTTTTGATTATATTTAGTCTAATGTAGGGGTTTTGGGGTGGGTCAAAGCCCCTAATGCATTGTAAGAGGGTCGAGGGTAGACCAAGAGTCCGCAAACCACGGCTTGCAGACCATTGGATCCATAGGCTAAAATAGTATAAGTAGTAGGAAATTTTTCAGTCAATGGGTAGAGGAATGAATAGAGATTGATGCTAAGTGTGAACTGTTAGATCTGGATTTGGGTTATTGGGGAAGGGCTCCTACTGGCTGTGTGCACGGAGATCCTTAGTCCTGCTGTGTGCAGACCCTGCTACTGTGTGCGTAGGTTGGTTTTGGAGTATGTAAGAGACTTTCTGATAAGTAATATATGCGAAGTATTGTGGATATCCAATGTTGTTTGATCTATCTAGTTATGGTTATTGTGGACTTGAATTATATGTGATTATGTTACAAGCTGCGAATTATCTGTGTTATGATAACTGTATCTGCAATATGATTAAGCCTATTGCGAATATATTGTTTTATGCTTATACTTGGTTGTCTGCATATCCTGTTAGTTACATCTGGTAAAACTGTACTCTGGTTAATCGTTGAAAGTCCTGCAAATGACCTCTAACTACATAGACCTGATAATTGTCGAACGGTTTGAATTACCTGCTCTCTCTCTCCGGGTGTGGAAACCTAGTTCCAACACCCACCCATACTGCTTCAGGTTAGACTTTGGCCCACGCAAGTAGGTCATTTCCGCAAGGGCCGTATAGAGGTTTGTTGGAAAACCTTAACCTATGAACTTGGGTCAGGACCCCCTAAGCCAACAAATGGTTCCGTTGGCAGGACCGGGAGCATTTTGAGAGGGATCGGGTAATGCAAAGGTTGTATTGGGGATCTGAGAGAAAAGAAATTGATGAAAGGATTCAAGAATTCACAGTCACTGAATTTACGATCGGTCAAAAGCAGAGAGAAAGTGATTCAAGGGCTTCTGCTGTAAGCTTCTAAGAACTTTAACATTGTAGATTAAGATCTTATGGTGCAAAAAGAGTGTCCTGGTAGCCATACTGAGTGGATGAGCTCCAATCAAAGTGAGGGAACAATGCGCAGGGGCAAGAACTCACCACCGGAAGACGATATGACTTCACAAATGAAGTTATCCTCCTTCAAGGGTGTGGGGGACGAAGACATAGGTCGGTTCTGGTTTGTCGTAGGGTCTATATGGACTGCGCATAATGTAGTGACTGATGCGGTAAAAAGAGAACAACTATCTCGTGCTTTTGAAGGAAGGGCCCTAGATTGGTACATGGGATACCTAGACCAGCATGCAAATGCAAGCATTGAAGACATTAAGGATGCCTTGAAGTAGCAGTTCAAAAAGCCTAAGGCCTACTCCCAAAGAGTGAACGACCTAAAATATTTTAAGGAAGGTCCATCTGAGTTGGTATGGGAAGCTGATCAATGATTAAAAAAAGTAATAAGAGAAGGAGGATTCTAGTATGATGATAGGTAACATGTGGAATGGTTCATTGATATGTTACTTCCCCACCTACGCATACCGATGGGCCACCGAGACATTGAGTCACAGGAGAAGGCCTTGGAAATAGTAATGAAGCTAGAGGCTGCGCCACGAGATGAAACCCAATTGGGGGTCTAACAGATACAAGGCTATAGAAGAAATGCATATGGAGATCCAAAACATGCGAAAGGAACAGGAAGCGGAGGCTAGCCCTGACAGGTGGTGCATATGATGCAGACTGAATGGCCACACCAAGGACAACTGTCCGATATTGATAGATTGCATACAGATAGGAGGACCTAGCCCGCTGCGCCGTAGAGAAGCTGTGGGACCGAGTAGGTCGTTCCTATGGTGTGATGACTGTCACCTTGAGAGGTTGCACAACACCAACCACTGCCCTCACCTCGCCACTTGTATTCCAGAAGTTAAGCAACAATGGTGTAGTTTTTGTAGGTCTATAGGGCATGAGGAGCAGAACTGTTTAACTTATGATTTGTTGTTAGACCAAGGGAATCTCTATAGAATACAGATCCATCATCACCAAGGACCCCTTTCGGAAGCAGGGGCTCCTCGGCTAGGGGTAGAGGAGGGGGCTGAGGCGGAAGCGCAGGTAGGGGAAGAGGCCAAATGATCTGTTATAACTGTAGAGAGATATGTCACTTTGCAAGGGACTGCCCAAACCCTACAAGGCAATCCTACCGATATTGTAGGAATTTGGACCATGTGATCAAAGACTACCCAATTTTGATAGCTAAGGTGAAGGAGAAACAATAGACACCTACCTAGAACATGCAAAGGGTTACAGCGGAGCCTCGGAATAGGGAAGCAAGTATTAAAATCCTAACTCGTAGCGGCCTAGCCATCGGGGGGGGGGGGTGGGGTGGAAGAAAAAGCTACAGTTGAGCCTTTGATCAAGAAAGTAGTCAGTAAATCAGAAGGCCTGGACCTACCAAAGGAAAGGGAGACCTTTATTGCAGCTTGACAGGAGTTTGTAGAAGCAACTACTTCACAGGTTCCGATGCCCACCAAAGAAGGAGAAGGGATCCAGCCATTTTTACAGGCATGCATAAAACTGCTGCGCAATCAGCAGGCCGTTGAGAACCTCCGCACACTCTTAAATAGTTGTGCAAAGAAAACTAACCCGCCCTTGGAAGTGAAGGATGTAAACACACTGTACAACTACAAGAGATGTACTGGTAGGAAAATGCACCTCACAGCACAAATAGGGGATTACGAAATGGAGAAAGTAATTATGGGTCTAGGATCAAATGCGAATGTGCTACCCAAGAAAACATGGCAGCGCATGGGAGAACCCAAGTTGGAATGGTCTACGATCTAGCTGCGCATGGCCAATCAGCAGAAAAACATACCGTTAGGAAGGCTCTCATAGATTACAGTAAATATTGCCGGATTCAAGGTATGGGCCGACTTTGAAGTCATTCAGATTGTGGAAGATATGGACCCTTACCCTGCGCTCTTAGGGTTGGATTGGGCCATCAACATGGGCAGTATTATCAACTTAAAGAAGAGGAGCATGGTATTTGAGAATGGAGGGGTACGAGTGATAGTCCCCTTAGACCCCATAGAAGGAGAAAGGTATATGGAGATAGTGTGAATCAACGAGGAAGTGGATCAAATCTACAACCTAATCATGTAGAATGAAGATTGGATCAACCCTACGGCTGATAGTATGCTCTGTTGGTAATTGAATAGCGACTGTTTGTCTGACTCAGACGAGGAAGTGGAACAGTGGCAAAACCAGTTGCACAATGTATCCACGCTGCGATGTCTCAAGATTACAAGGGATTTCCGATGTATCTCCTTAGAAGTACGAGATCTTCCCTACTTCGACGGTTCTGGTAGCATTATGGAATTTTTGCAAGCATTCAACGCTGCAGTTCCAAAGGAACGAAGGATATGGGCCCTCAGTCTCACCCTGCGCGTAGCACCTGCAAAGTGGTGGGATGAGCAGAAGACATCGTTCCAGGAGTGGGGGGCATGTCGGGATGTGTTGCTCCTGCACTTTGACCCTCTGATCCGCTTACGTAGGAAGCAACCCGGATTGATAATCCGAAGCTATGACGGGGAGGGTCGCGTGAATGATAGGTGCGTCCCCTGCAAAAATTCTTTCAAGATGATGGATACTATGAGCGTTGCGGGTCTGGCCACACCTACAACTATAAAACAATTGCGCTCGTTCCTCCTCTTCACAGATTATTATAGAAAAACTAGGCAGGAGTATGCATGGATCATAGCACCAATGAACGAACTATTTCATAGACTCGCATCAATTTGTAGGGATGCTAGATGATGAACAAACTTTGAAGTAGTAAAGAAAATGATAGGCCCACTCGAAGCACAACTGAAACATCGGAGGGACCAACAAGTGATCCAGGAGCGCAGATGTGCATTAAGCGCACCAGAACTGTGAAAACTAGCCATTGGGACAGTCAAATCAAGTAAATTACAAACTCTACCATTGAAGGGAGCGGGCAACAGGCATTTAATGAGGTGATTACGGGAGAGTTTTTACCGTTTACATGATGGTAAGTTCCAAGTACTGCTTGCCCAACCCTCGATTGCTCGTACTTGCTATAAAAGGGGTCGATTAGACCAGAAAAGTGTTTCATATCAATCGTATTGCTTGTACTTGGCCTACCTTGCTATCTTGATTTGGTGTTGCCAAACACTCGGTGTGTTTAATGTTTCCTTCATGTTCGAACAACCTACCTCCTCAAATAATAGCAACCCAAAAAAATTTTTTCACGCCAAAATGACAGCTACGAACCCCGCTGAGCCTGCGGAGCCAGTAACCTCGATGGAACAAGGGACTGAGGAAATAGTGGAAATCAAGTCTGAGGTTGAAGAGATTCTCTCTACCCCGAGCCCATCCATGAGAAAAGGGAAAGCAAAGGCCTAGAGATCCAGCAGGCCCCCAAAGACCGCAAAATGGGTTGCAGGAAAGCCGCGAACATCCCCACGAATTGGAAAATCCCCGAAGTTAGCTTGGGAGGAAGCACAGATATTCGAGCCAATTCACTGGTTACCTCCCTTTGTTTTGCCACGGAGGCCATCCACTCGCATGCTGAAGAATCTTGACAGCTTGGTCACATACCTGCAGATGCCACTGACCCCAGGCGAGGTTCCCATCATTGGAAAACCTGTTGATAAGCTTCATGAGGTCAAGTTTGATGATCAAAACCTAGCCAATGTTGAAGTGTTCCCTGAGCTATCACCTATGCTATACCTTGACAAAATTCATGATGAAAATGGAGTTACAGTCGTCCCCCAATGCTGGGTACGGGGGTTGGCCAGGTCCAGACTACTAAAACTGCTAAGGATGCCACATTTTGGCCACTACAATGTTACAGATCGCTTGGTATGCCAACTGCTCACCTTGGTCCATGATGGTAGCCTATGGCTCTGGGATCACATCCCTATTGATGCTGCCCTGATACATCGAATTACTGGCCTCCCCCTAGACAGACCTGACCCCATGATGCGGGTGGGAAAGAAGTATGAACAGAATATCGCTAACGGCGTGCGCAAGACATACCATTTGCAACAGAATACGCGGGGGTTCATGATTAGTACCATCAGTGACCTGGGAATGCATATGGGTACTTTGTTACTAGCATTCAAACTAATGTGCAAGTTTCAGGTCACTACTGTCCCCGCGTACGTCATTTAGTTGGCAGGACAATGCAAAAAAGGAGTTTGCTTCAATTGGGCCCAGCACCTGTGTAATGCATTTTGGCCAGTGTCTGAGAAGCCCAGGAGCAGGGGAAACCATTATGTTACTCATAGATGATGCTACTCATTGCGTTGGTCACATGGGAAGCACCGAAAGAAGAAGTCTTCCATGAGCTCACGCCTGACATGTGCGAAGGAGCACGCTATGCCAACTTTTGGGATTCCAAGGATGCATAGCGTATTGAGGATAATAAGGTCTTCTAGGTCCTTTTTCAGAGCAGCATGGCCGCAACCATCAATTCTCGACCCTGGTTGTCCCCAGGAGCATATGGCCAATACAAGGGCATCACGACATTCCAGGTTACCATGCATAACATCTAGATCAGATCCCACAAGGATAAAGCATGGAATTCGATTCCTTATATGGTAGTGGATGAAGAGATTGGCAGTATAATTGCACTCTGGCCCCGAAAGTGGAAGATTGGCTTCAAGTCCATGGCGTAGGGCCCCAAATATGCCAGCACCATGCAAGTAATCCCCCCTATTACTAGTAAGGATATTGGAGGATCCAGCAAAAGTACCAGAAAGGACACAGAGCCGGCTGTGAAGAAAGATGTGCAGCAGAAGAAGACCAATGAGAAGGATGCCGAAGGAGAATCACAGAGAGATCTGCAGCCCGACTTAGGAATAGAAGGAGGAGATGCCGGGGGAACTACATCCCCTCGCGAGACGAAGCGCAGAGGCGAGCCCGCCAAAGGGCCTCAGAAGAAGCAGCGTGCTTAGAAAACAGAACATGATGAAACTATCACCGTAATCGATGGTGACCTTTAATAGATTGCTGATGTAGTCTCTCTCGCCATGTAGGATCGATGGGAGGCCATCAAAGAGCAGCAGAAGGCTACGCTCGTCACACTTCAGGCCGAGCTTCGTGAGCTACAAATAAAGATGGACACACTGCACACCAGTATGACTTTGGTACAGATGCCGCAACCCACCAGTAGTGTTGTGCTCACACTGACAAAAAGCCACCTTTTCCCTTTGCTTGGCACTTCCCTCATGATCAGTCCACCTGACCTCAGCACACAGGTCCATAATTGTCCGGAGGTATAGCTAGACTTAGCTAGACTACCTCTAGATGTTCTGCAAGGGCTCCATACAGGTATATTTCAGGAGATTCAGTACCGGGACTTGAAGATTCATCAACAGCTAGGCGTGGCTGAGAAAATGATCATCGAAAGAAACACCACCATCGCCCTGGCCACCATGCAACATAAAGAGCTTGAAATATTCATTCACCAGCTCTATGCAGAAGCTCTAGCAAAGATTCTGGCTACCGCTACGCCCCAGGCAAAGGTTGAGGGGTTGGTCACTGCATTGAAGGCATCTCGAACAGAAGTTGCGAATGTTAAGTCATGAATGGAGCAACATATTGTCGATCTGTAGGCGAAATTGTAGCTCGAAACACCTCCAGAGGTTCGGGCCCAACAATCTGCGCTGGTCACTTTTGCTACAAACGTCATCATAGTTCAGATCGCATAGGGTGCTCAACTATTGGATACGACCATGCAGCTGTGGACCAAGGTCCAACGTGATCCTCTTCTATGTGAAATAACCCAGACACTACAAGAGAAAGTGGAAGCATTTGCAAAAATGGAATCCACCTCGCCCACGTTGGTTCCTGCTTAACGGTTGTCACGATTGCGGACCAGCCAGGACCTCCAAGCTAAAATATAAGTGCTCCAATAGAAGAAGAAGGCCCTCACCGACCACCTGAAGCCTTGAAATGTTGATGCCCTTACACTGTCACAGGATGCTGATATAGCCGTAAAGCAGCTCAACCAAACTCTGGAAAGTGTCACCACTGCGATAGAAGGCCCAATCTCACAGAAATTGGTCGACATCGCCCAGAATGCTGCTGCCCAAAGCGAAGCTGTACTACCCCCATTAGCTGAAGCAATTAAGCTGTTACAGGTGTAGGTCGAGACCCCACCACCTCAGTGACTCGGGACGAATCACAATATTGTGTTGGGGGACTGTTGGAACAGGGTTTCCTACGAAGCTGCGAATCTAGTCCATTTTGTATATTTTTTAATATATTTAGTCTAATGCAGGGGTTTTGGGGTGGGTCAAAGCCCCTAATGCATTGTAAGTAGGTCAAGGGTAGACCAAGAGTCCGCAAACCATAGTTTGCAGACCATTGGATGCGTAGGCTAAAATAGTATAAGTAGTAGGACCTTTTTGAGTCGATGGGTAGAGGAATGAATAGACATTGATGCTAAGTGTGAATTTTTCGATCTGGATTGGGGTTATTGGGGAAGGGTTCCTATTGGCTATGTGCGCAGAGATCCTTAGTCCTGCTGTATGCAAACCCTGCTGCTGTGTGCGTAGGTTGGTTTTGGGGTATGTAAGAGACTTTTTTATAAGTAATATATGTGAAGTATTGTGGATATCTGATGCTGTTTGATCTATCTGGTTATGGTTATTGTGGACTCGAATTGTATGTGATTCTGTTACGAGTTGCGAATGATATGTGCTTATGAGTTGCAAATTATATGTGTTATGATAATTGTATCTACAATCTGATTAAGCCTGTTGCGAATATATTGTTTTATGCTTATACTTAGCTGTTCGCACGTGGATGTGAGCCTATTATTTACATCTGGTAAAATTGTACTCTGGTTAATCATTAAAAGTCATGCGAACGACCTCTGAGTGCGTACATATGATAATTGTCAAATGGTTCGACTTACCTGCTCTCTCTCTTCGAGTGCGGAAACATGGTTCCAACACCCACCCATACTTCTTCGGGTGAGACTTTGGCCTGTGCAAGTAGGTCACTATCGAAAGGGCTAGTAGTATAGGGGTTTGTTGGAAAACCTTAACCTCCAAACCTGGGTCAGGACCCCCTGAGCCAACATCGAATTTCAATGGTTTTCAAGCGTTTTCCGTTAAAAAGGGTAAGGCAACCGTGACAAATAAGAGCAAAGGAATAAGGAGGGTTGAATATTTTAAGTGTTTTTAGGGATAAAAGGTGGGTGCATTAGTGAGAATTAGCGGAAAAAAATTGGAAATGGAGGGCGTAACAACAATGCAAATATTTTGAAGACAAAGATGGAGAATGAAGCATGGAGGCACCATGGAGCTGCTCTGAGGTTTTAGCAATAATTCCTACGATAAACCTGCTAACTTAAGCACAAAGAAAAAGACAAGTGCGTAAAAATACAGTGCAAAGGGAGACTGAAAAATGGTAATGCAACTATACTTTTAATCTCAGAAACAGTGAACAGAAATTATTTTTTGGGTCTGTGGGAAGGTTCACCCTCCTTGAGCTCTATTGACAGAGATGAGAAGGGGGTCTTGATCCACATTTTTATTTTTATTTTTCTCCTCTATTCTATTACTCACAAGCAAATGACCTACAATAACACACCGAAAGAAAAACTAAACAACAACTTGAAACATAAACGAAATTATTAGAAGCAGAACTAATGAAATGACAAAAAGAAAAGAGCAAATACAACAAAGAGGTTGAGGCACATGGATTGGGCCCTAATCCATGAGCCTAGCTCTCTGAAACTTAAATCAGTAAAATTAAATCAGTCTATTCATTTCATAAAAGAATAGCCTCATACATTTCTAAAATTTTCATCACTGAATAATAAAAATCTCAATAGCTTACAACAAATTTCTGACCCTTCCTAGCTCTAGCTTTGCTCTATTTATTCTATAGTGCAGCTAGCAATAGCTCCCTAGAAAATATTGATTGAGTCCACTTGACTCCAAGTAAACAAATATTGAGTGCAATCCTCTTTGAGTTTCTTGGCTGCCTCTGGAACTCGAATTGTTGGAGAGAATCCTTAGGGGTCCTTTGGCTACCTTTGGAATTCGAATTGCTAGAGAGAATCTTTGGGATCCTTTGGCTCCCTTTGAGAGTTAAGGATGGTGGGAAATCCTCCTATAATTTCTCCTTTCTTTCTCCTGTAAGTCTTGATGATAAAATATTTATAAAAATGCTAATAATTCATGATTTTCTGCACTCAAACTCATATTAGGCACTCAGAGTATGTTAGCCTTAATCACCACCTATGCTAGCATCATAAAACCAAATAATAATAAAAATGCAAGAAAAAGAGATTTAAGAAGGAAAAAATGTGACCATTAACCCCTCCAAATATGTCTAATGATGGGACTCATCATGCCCCACTTCCAACTGTAAAACATAGTACATATCATGTCTATGGGTCCCTGCTCTGCTATGCACATGACTAAGAAGATCGTACCATCAATAGGATACCAAGTCATGATCTCCAGCGAGTCTATCCTGGTCGAAAAATCTAGTGTGGTGATATATGCATACAAAACATGTCTAGAGTGTTGTCACCAACTCACACTCAACTCATGCTACTCTGTCTTGCCTATCAATGAGAACTGCCTCAAAGGGAAGGCCCCTCTCTCTATAATAGGCTCAAGTGGGCAAGGTGTACTATAGGCCCCATCGATGTACTCTTGGAGAGTGCTGCTCCCTGAAAGTACTATAGTCCTGCTAACTGTATATGCATCTACGAACACCTAACCAATGGGTTGGCCCAAATATCGATGGACCACCATCTCCAACAACTCCTCCTCCATGGCTGACTCCAAGGTTAGCTACATATCTAGCATTGGCTCACTGTGAGACTCCATCTGGCTCTCCCCCAAAGGACTATCATGCATGACATGCATAACATCCTCCTCAGCTACCCCATGCTCCATCATATGCTGCTCAGGCTGAATCATCACAAGTGACTCATCATCTTGAATATCTCTCATCGAGCCCTTTGACTGCTCACTCTACATGCTAGAAGACAAATCCCGCCTATTGTCTTCAACTCCACATGACGGTTGATGCTCCCCAGAAGCATCCTCATATGACCCCATGGACTCATTTGAAGAAGAGTCCTTGTCTTGGCATACAGAAGGAACGTCCTCCTGCTCTACCTCTGCCACATCATCAGCATCACTCAAGCACGAGTGGTCAAGCCTCCCTCTGCCTCAGGTCTGTCGATAACACCCTCGTAGCCCTGTCTCTGCTAAACATGGTGTCTCCAGATGCTCAAAAATATCCTTATCAATCCTAGGTGAGCGAAATCCAAGGGTACACCTAATGCCCCTGTCCATAAGTCCCCTTGGAGGCAACACTCCAAGTGCCTGTTGCGTCATATCATGGCTCACTGCATACCACCAAGTGTCTCTGCACTCCTCATCATGCCACTGTATGCTGCAACCTACCCCTGTACATTGCCTGATATCGTCGTTTATGGCTATACGACCCTGTACCATATAATGTCCTGCATGGGCCAAAATATCCACCACTCTACTAGTAAACCCCCCATAAGGTGCGCTACATCTCCCCATTTTCTCTAAAGTATCAGAGCTATGTGACTCCTCACGTGCCATTGATAATGAAATCACTGCTCTTATCCTCCATAGCTCAAGTGTACCATATACCCATGAGAGAGAATCATCTCTACGTACTGCCTTATCTGGTGGCCTGCCGATGCTACCTCCTTCGACTAGCTCCTGCCAAAGTAGGCTAATCACACCGTGACTCCACACATAGTCGATATTCTGAGATAGCTCCTGAAAAGGGTGTACCCTCCTGTTGAACCATATCGTCACTAGGGATGTCCGGGGCTCTGATAGAGATCTAAAAATTTGTGTGTGCCCAAACATCAAACCCATCGCACAACGACTACCATCACCTACTGACTCTATCATGTGATGGTAAATCCCACCTGGATCCCAATAGTAATCTGTAATATCTCAAATGGGGAAATTTCTACTTCACTGGGAATATCTTAAGATATTCCAATATTCCAACTCCAGGAGTATTAACAATCAACACCTGAAATATTTCAGAGATTGACTGTTAGGGGCATTTACTGGATATGTCACTTTCACAAGGAAGGATGAGATCCAGAGGCTACCTAGCCCACTAGCAGACTCTGCCAATAGAACTTGTCAAGAGCTAATATTTCCCTTCAAGGAATTTCTGCAACAGCTGTCCATGGGGATGCTGTATAAGGAAGCCCATGTGAAAATAAGGAAATCCAATGCTGGGATGCCTTGGAATACATTTGATACAAACTCCCTGCATAATATAAGCCCAAATAAATAACCCTAAAGGGGTTATTCAGATCTCCCACCAACAAGTATACCGGAATAATTATTAATGAGAGAACCTTCAGCAGTATTAAAACTTCAATATGTAATATTAGTGAAATAATGCCTCATGAAATGTAAGAAGAGTGCAAATCTGATACATAATCTGTAGTAGTAAATATAATACAACTTCCTTGAGGAAAATGACTCTCAAGGTGAGCTCAAATCAACCTCAATAGGAAATGTACATAAAACAAGAGAATACATTGCTACATAACCCAGCAACTCTATGACTGCGCAGTCTATGAGAGAAAATGACTAAAAACTGATATATATGAGATGATATGACATTGTGTGCTCAAATAAATATGGGGGAGCAAGATATCAACCCCAAAAAACATTATTACAACAATCCTCCAAGGGATTGGCTAAAATGCATAAAACAGGAAAATGCCGGAGTTGCAGTGTAGCTGTTGCAACCAAAATATAATACAACATAGGAGAAGGAAGTAGATGCTGCAATAAACAATGATACCTCCTCCAATGATCTCCAAAGTGAAGGGGTTTATCCCCTTATTTAATATTGCACTCTCTAGTGCACAAAATGAACCCTTTGTGCATGCCACCTTTAAAGATAACGTTGTAAGGGAAGGAGACTACGCTAGGCATGAGAAGAAACATATGGCCCAATGCCAAAATATGTAATATCAGCTCTAGAGTTTCCTTTTCTGATCTCATAGAGAAAGAGATGGCTCCTCCTCTACCAAATAAGCTCCAGAAATGAGATGATAAATATCCCTCACTGCAACACTAGCAACTCTAGCGTTCTCTTGCTGCAAGAATAACGTAGTAGCTACAAATGAATGCTTTGGCCTCAAGCCATGATGTGAGGAAGATGAAGAAAAATCTCTCCATGGCCTACCATGGAAGAGAAGGGCATTCCTAAATAGGAGCCCCTCTTGTGCTAAGTAGCACGAGCTCCTTTAGTTGAAGGAAGCTTCAACTTTGAATTCTCTTTCCAAATATGAAACCCCAACAATGGCTCTCCTTCATATTTTATGCATGGCATGCTTCCTTGCCATGGATCCCACTCACATTAGGGTTTCTCCCATTTCAAGTTTCCCTCCATACAACTACACAATCTTCTTGTGCAAGCTTCCCCTCTTGAGTACGTTGTTGACTTGGGTCAACCATGGTCTAGCTCACTTGCTTTTGGCCCTTTTCACACTTGGGGCTGCTAGCTTAAGCCAC
The DNA here is from genome assembly GCA_034641835.2 of Pinus albicaulis. Classification (NCBI taxonomy): domain Eukaryota; kingdom Viridiplantae; phylum Streptophyta; class Pinopsida; order Pinales; family Pinaceae; genus Pinus; species Pinus albicaulis. The sequence goes on from JAXQQM020075288.1 coordinate 85,905, forward strand.
TTAAGTGACTTTTTGCACCTTAGGATTGTTTATTAAGTTTCTACATGGGCTCCCTCACCCAAGTTATTCCTTTTATTAGAATAAAAGCAAAATTAATGTTCCAAATACTTTATTGGAAAATTTGGAACATTACAGTCCACCCCTCCCAAAACTTGCTTGTCCTCAAGCAAGAGAGAGGATGAACTGCAAAAAGTCCTCCACTCAAGGCATGGAGTCTGAAATATCCTCATGTGGATCCTCCATCCTCAAGCAATCAACCAAGCAAAATGAGTCACCCTCCAACTAGGCAACTCCTGAAAGTACTCCTCCACCTTGTGCTCATGAGAAATAGGTGGGCTGAATTTCTGAACTTGGTAAGCTTCATAGCCTACCCCACACTGTACTCTTATCCACTTATGATGAATGTGGAGTGAAAGCTGAACTTGGGCTGAAATAGTGTTGCCTTTAAGAGGCAAGATGAAGTCTATATCCCCAAGGATCTCTCCTCCAACATTGCAAATCAAGCTAGCCCAAATCATCTCATATGTGATGAGTTGGAATTCATCATCATATGGTATCCAAACAATCATATGGTCCACCTCATGGAAAAATACATGGCTGAACATGGTGACCATGCCATCTCCCATACTCCCCTTGGAGCATGTGCTGCAAAAGAATGGAGTTCTTCTGCCCTAAAGGGCACATCCACCCAATGAGTCTCTCCCTCCTCATGATACATATGGGGCTACTGCTGATTTTATAGCTGCAATGAAATGGTCTTCAAAAGAGACCCAAGCCACCCCATCAAACATAAAAACCATGAAGTGCCTCCTCCAAAAATTCAACTCTCCAAATAGCTCCCCCCACATGAAGGAAAGAGATGAAGTTTGGCAATCATGGGCTTCCCATTGCTTCTCTTGAAACATACAACATGCAAAGTAGGGAGAATCACACTCCCAATGGGCATCTTCAATTTATTTCCCTCCTTCAAACAGTGCTTCCTCTGAACAACGTTCCACTAACAACATATGGAAGCATAAAATTATGTGAGAAAGGAGGTGAAATATGGTCCCATGCATGGAACCAGTGCAGGGCATCATTTTCTTGTCTCAATACATGATGCAACAAGTGTCTTTGCAGCCACCTTTTTTCTGCCACATCCATCCTGCAAGGTGTGATCATGGAAACACATTTTGGTGCCAAAGGTGCCCACCAAAACCCATGTGGCTTTCCCCCACAACCCACTGCTGAAATAGCCATTGTATTTGCTGCAATGAACCATAAGTACAACCAAAAATAATGTGCAAGAAAGGAAAACCCTCATTGATACAACTTGCTGATCATAAAATTAAGAGAGTGTAAATCGTAAAGCAAAAGGTTACCTCCCTCTTCATGTACTTTGTTCTTTGAGTTGAAATGGCTCAATTAGAAGTTCTCCCTTACTGCAACATAGTAGGGAAGTGGTTGTGCCAACCTTCTCTTCATCTTTGGGCTATGCATCTATCCGTATGCTGATATGAAACCATTAAGATGCCCTCCCAAGTGGAATCCTCCATCAATGAAGAATATGCATGAAAATGCATGAAAGAAGAACCCATAAATAATGCATGTAGATTCCTCTTCTTGTGCTTATTCAACCAAGCCAAGAAAGTAAAAATGTATTAAGGAGTGCTCTCCTCCATCACCCTTTCATGCTCATCATCTACATGCCTCCAAATTTCATCACTTGTGGAGTGGCTTTGAGAACACTCCGACAAGTAATCCAAGCCTTCAAGTGATAGCGCTGCTGGCCTTTGGAGTAGGGCCACTTTCATCTCAAAGCTCCCCTCTTTGACATGAATCTTTTCAAAGACTCCTCCCATCATGTTGTTACAAACGAGAGCCCCTCCCATGAAGAAGGTGTTGCTTGGAAATTCAAGATCAAAGAGCAATCCTCTTGCACCATGCTAGTGCCTCCTCTTGCTCCCGCAACATCCAAACAAAATCTGAGCAACAAAAATGTTTGTTGCTCCTCCATACTTCCACCATACCCAATCTGAAATGGGAACATAATGAGTGGTAAGAGAAATGTCATCCCATCATGATGCCCCATGCTCTCCTCTTTTTTGATCAAGAGAAATAATTGTGAAATGATCCTGGGACCTATGGGTTATGGATCCACCACGTTTCCGCTGGGCACACTTCATCCATTAGGCTCTACTCTTTGGTGTAAGTATCCTGCCATTTGGTACCTCTTCCACAAAGCTATCATTGTCCCAAAATATATTTTCTCCTCTTGCATTTCATGGGACATTGAAATGCAATCCTCCCTATGGTCCATTCCTCAAACCCCATTCTTCTGTGTGGTGCATGACTCATCAATGGAGTATGGGAATAATGGCACAGCGCAGTGACAGCCTTCTACCCAAGACAATCAACATGCAATGGTATGCAACTCCTCATAGAAGGTACTGAATCAGAAAATGTAAACTTGTGCATACCTTTATGAATTTTGGGGAGTATAATGTGGCTGCAAGTGTCTCTTCCCCAAATGTGTTGGCTGCCCCAACTGCTAAATATGGAGGCTGCTCTTCCATGTATATGACAGCACTAGCATGTGCCTTCTCTTCTGGTGGGGAGGTCTCCTTCCTCCTTTGGCCAAGTCTTCTGATCAATGTCTGAGCCAAATCAGCAAGAGTAGAAACGCTTGCATGCCTCCCATGGCTGAACCACCAAATCTTTGCCTCTCATTGCTGAACATAATGTGAAAAGGTTAGAGTCTCTTGAAAGACTCTAGGGTTTGTTCTTTATTTAGCAAGACATTCACTTAGAATTTCCAATTCCAAGTGCTCTCCATGCTTCTTCTCTGCTTCTCTGTGAGAATAATAAGTGCATGGTCCTTCTTCTTCTCCTTTCTCTGTCTCGTAAACCTCCTTGGAGAGGTTGTTGCTGGATTTTAAAATTGATGAGATTAATCTCATCCTCTGCATCATCTTGACCTCTTATTCTATGAAATTCAAAATTCACAGTCTGAGCCAAGTTTGAAGCTATGATATCACTGTAATATCCCAAATGGGGAAATTTCTGCTTCATTGGGAATATCTTAAGATATTCCAATATTCCACCTCCAGGAGAATTAACAATCAACACTAAACTATTTCAGAGATTGAATGTTAGGGGCATTTACTGGATATGTTACCTTCACAAGGAAGGATGAGATCCAGAGGCTACCTAGCCCACTAGCAGACTCTGCCAATAGAACTTGTCAAGAGCTAATATTTCCCTTCAAGGAATTTCTATAACAGTTGTCCATGGGGACGCTGTATAAGGAAGCCCATGTGAAAATAAGGCAATCTAATGCTAGGATGCCTTGGAATACATATGATACAAACTCCCTGCAGAATATAAGCCTAAAGAAATAACCCTAAGGGTGTTATTCAGATCTCCCACCAACAAGTATACCAGAATAATGCTTAATGAGAGAACCTTCAGCAGTATTAAAACTTCAGTATGTAACAACAATGAAATAATGCCTCATGAAATGTAAAAAGAGTGAAAATCTGATACATAATCTATAGCAGCAAATATAATACAACTTCCTTGAGGAAAATGCCTCTCAAGGTGATCTCAAATCAGCCTCAATAGGAAATGTACATAAAACAAGAGAATACATTGCTACATAACCCAACAACTCTATGACTACGCAGTCTATAAGGGAAAATGACTGCAAAATGATATATATATATATATATGAGATGATATGACATTATGTGCTCAAATAAATATGTGGGAGCAAGATCTCAACCCCAGAAAACATTATTACAACAATCCTCCAAGGGATTGGCTAAAATGCATAAAACAGGAAAATGCCAGAGTTGCAGTGTAGCTGCTGCAACCCAAATATAATACAACATAGGAGAAGGAATTAGATGTTGCAATAAACAATGATACCTCCTCCAATGATCTCCAAAGTGAATGGGTTGATCCCGTTACTGAAGATTGCACTCTCTAGTGCACAAAATGAACCCTTTGTGCATGCCACCTCTGAAGATAACACTGTAAGGGAAGGAGACTGCACTGGGCATGAGAAGAAACATATGGCCCAATGCCAAAATATGCAATATCAGCTCTAGGGTTTCATTTTCTGATCTCATAGAGAAAGATATGGCTCCTCCTCTACCAAACAAGCTCTAGAAATGAGCTGATGAATATCCCTCACTGCAACACCAGAAACTCCAGCGTTCTCTTGCTGCAAGAATAATGCAGTAGTTACAAATGAATTATTTGGCCTCAAGCCATGATGTGAAGAAGATGAAGAACAATCTCTCCATGGCCTCCCATGGAAGAGAAGGGCATTCCTAAACAGGAATCCCTCTTGTGCTAAGCAGCACAATCTCCTTTAGTTGAAGGAAGCTTCAACTTCGAATTCTCTCTCCAAAGATGAAACCCCAACAATGGCTCTCCTTCATATTTTATGCATGGCATGCTTCCTTGCCATGGACCCCACTGACATTAGGGTTTCTCCAATTTAAAATTTCCCTCCATCCAACTACGCAATCTTCTTGTGCAAGCTTCCCCTCTTGGGTATGTTGTTGACTTGGGTCAACCATGGTCTAGCTCACTTGCTTTTGGCCCTTTTCACACTTGGGGCTGCTAACTTAAGCCACTTAACTGACTTTTTTAACCTTAAGAGTGTTTATTAAGTTGCTACATGGGCTCCCTCACCCATTTTATTCCTTTTATTAGAATAAAAGAAAAATTAATGTTCCAAATACTTTATTAGAAAATTTGGAACATTACAGTCCTCCCCTCTGATACCATGTAGATCCAACCACTACACAAAAAGCTCGAACTGTTAGTGAGGGTGGTATCCCAGGGTGTTAAGGGTGGGCCTAACCCCACTGGAGCATTTGAGGGCGGGGGCCCTTGCACAACACCCCTCATTACATAGACCTGGACAGGTGGCTGCAGGCCCTACCCGCACACGGGATATTACAACCCACCACGCTTCACGAGTCTCAACCTCGAGACCTTGGCTTTGATACCACGTAGATCCAACCACTACACCGAAAGCTTGAACTATTAGTGAGGGTGGCATCGCAGGGTGTTAAGGGTGGGCCGAACCCCACCGAAGCATCTGAGGGTGGGGGCCCTTGTGAAGCACCCCTCATTACATAGACCCGGATACGTGGCTGTGGGCCCTACCTGCACATGGGATATTACATAATCTGGACCTCGTGTCCCTATTGTAATCCATGGAATCTACTGATATGTGACCATGGATGTATCCAACTGCCTAGCCTACTCCATGGGGTACCATCCAACTCAGTATCTCTAGCCATCCAACCTCAAGAAAATAATCAAATGCAGGAATCGTTGCACATAGAATAGTCCCTCCATTGTGCAAGTGCTACACCTTGTCGATGTATGCCTGAATAGGGGTGCTATGACACTCCAATGTTCCCTCTAATTGCATGATTAGGGAATCCAACTGTTCCCCAATGTGGACCAACTTTGCCACTGACTTGGCACAAACCACTCTCATGCCCTCCATCTCCTCATTCTGCCATAGGATAACCTCTCGTACTGATGTGGCCTTCACCTTCAAAGCTAGAAGTTTCACCCAAAACTGATGTCGCTATTGTTTGCGACCATCGTCCAATAACTATGTATCTCCTAGTGCCTCATCGAGGGCTAGCACAAAGGATGACTGCACACCCTCCTCCATAGATACTCCAATACGCAAGGCATTCTCACTAGTCCGTTGCATGTGATTGTCATCCGAAAATTATGCCATAAACCTAGAGGCCTCGATACCTATCAGCTCCTCAACAATGGTGGAGTTGTCTCCCAACACCTCATCAACCTGTGATGCACCGCTATCATCAGAGAACTCGGTCACAACCCTAGATACCCCATCAATGGATACCTCACATTGGGTGGTGTCTCATCAACGAGGCCTACGTACCTACCAGCTCCTCAACAATGGTGGAGTTGTCTCCTGAAACCTCATCAACCTGTGATGCATTGCTATCATCAGAGAAATCGGTCACAACCCAAAATACCCCATCAATGGATACCTCAACATTAGGTGGTATCTCATCAACGAGTGTATGCTTAGTTGTCTCCTCCCAAGTCTTTGTTGTACTCTTTGATGATCCATCAAAAGTAGGTAGAAAAAGTATACCCACGGTATGTTTCAGGTCATTTCCCTGCATGTACCCTCTTCCTGTATTGTAGCTATGAGGTCTTTGGTTTTCCTTAATCTAGAAAAATTCATGGAAAGTCAGATATTATTTGAATATTTGAGACTGAGATTCATATTCCAGAAAATAATCACTTAGAGCCTCCTGCTCTTGTGGTCCTCCAACCCCATTTCCTACTGCTAGGATGGTAGGCATAGTGGGGTGCTGTGAAGCTTGCTGCACTATCGGTTACTCATACCAATGATTTGAAGTACTAGAACTTTCTCCATTTTTCAACCCTCTTGGGGTTTCCCTTTGTCTCTCCACTCTCATCTCCTTGATCTCTCTAGCGAGATCCTGCATAGTTCAGAGGAGGAGATTGCCAAAATCCTTCCCATAACCTTCTTCTTCCATTAGAGACTCTGTTTATCCTCCTCCAATGGAACACAATTTTATTTTTTGAATGTGAACTCTGAAACAAGTTGAATCTAGTATTGCAATTGGAAGAATTTGAAAAACGGCAATCATAACAAATCTAAGAAAATTGTCTTCAAAGAACCTTTCGTTTATCTTAATACAGATGGAATTTGGAGAAAATTCACATGGAAATATAGAATTGGTCCGTTTCACACAAAACCCATGTCTCAGATTTTTGATATTCGTCTTAATTTTCCTGAAACATCCAACGAAAAACCATCGCTTTTTATCCCAACGAATTTATGCGTTTTCATATTTTCTCTCTCTTAGAGAACCTTTCGTTTCTCTCAATCCAGATTGAATTTGGAAAAACTGCTCATAGAAAAACATAATTGGTTTGTTATGCACAAAACCCATGTCTTTGAGTTTTGAAATTCATCTTCATTTTCTTGAAACATCTAATGCAAAACCGTCACTTTTTATTCTAGGGAATTTCTGCGTTCTCTGTTTTTGTATCTCCTTATCCGGTCTGTTATGTATTCTCTATCTTCGGGTGTCAAAGACCAGTTGTTCCATAGGCTGAGGCAAGTATATGAGCTCTAATACCACTATAATATTCCAAATATAAAATACAGTAATACAAAACAAAATAAGTTGGAAACTACAACAATATGGAAATAAACTAAAAACACCATAAAAATAGACAGAACAACTGAGCCATTTTATTAATATAAAGGTGAAAAAAATACAACAGTGCTTTAAAATAGATAGCATTCAAGCCTAGAAAATTGAGTGGGAATGGGCTCAAGCTCTCCCTCTGAAAAAACTGCTCTCTGCTGCGCTGCTGGAGCTCTCCCTCTCCATTGCCCTATTGGAAATGCTGCTGCTAGGTGAATATGATTGTGTAGATGAGGGTGCTATAGTGCTAAGAAAAAACCGGGATTTAGAATTTGGACTCTATGGAAAAAAACTAGAATAACCCAAAAAGGATTTCTGGATTGATCGATCTCATAAAATCACCCTCCTAGGGTGTGCAATGCATAACTGTTGGGTATGCTGGACTATGGGTTGAAATAAAAGATATAATAGTTGCAAGTACTCCCAAGCCCAAATATTGAAGGGTTGATCCCTTCAATGGATTCCAAGTGGAAATGTTATGGAGTTTCCCCGTCTTTTGATCAACTCTGCTACTGGACTGCGTAAGTCACCGAGTGACTGCATAACACTAGAGGGTCTGCAAGTGGCTTGAATGCCAGATGATGAGATTAACTCACATGAATAACAAGAATCCCCTCGTGAGTAGGCACTCGAAGTCCCCCGAGGATGAGGTTGGGATCTGTGCTCAGAGACACCCGTGTACTAAACATCACTGCAGACTCGGCTAAACATATCAAGCGTGCTCAAGTCATGAACGACAAAAAAATAATAATAATCCAGAATGGTCTCCATGGATGCCCTCACCCTTTTCTTATACTTGTGTAACCCTCAAACCCTTGGCCCCACACAATAATGATGCTACTCTCATGGCCACTTACCTCCATTATGACTGCACTGTCCTCCATTGTCTCCACTACCTCCATGATTGCGCTGTTGATTTGGTTAAATTGACCCCATCCACATGCACTGACCCACATTCAAACCAAGGAGTGGTTTATTCATCTTGACCCTATATATATGAATTGATCCACATTCACATTAAGAAGTGGTTTTATTCCTACTAGAGGGATTTATGGGTCCCTCTACCCTCTTATTCATCTATTAAATAAGGAAGAAAAAATTTAATATTCTAATTAGTTAAAATCTAAATTAGGAATATTACATTCAGGCATAATTTTTCCAAATTATACCTTCCTGGAACTTCTAACTAAGACTTAGAAGCAAGAAAACAAAATCAAGGTAAACGAATAAGAACTAAAAAACCAAAATAAAACCTATTGGGACTCTTCAATGGGGTCACCAATTTTGTTTTTATGAATTTCCTCTGCATACACAAAGTACTTATACCAAAAAGCCTTCCCAATACCTATTATATATGGTGCACTAGAAACCTACTTAACCCCATTGATACACATTCACATCGCTGAAGCAAACATGAGGAAATATGATGGATGTACCTTAGATTTCATGGTGGATGTTGAATGTCCTTGTTAGTTAAATCCTTTCAGATCTTTTCTCCTTGATCCTAACACTTGTAACTTGCAAAAAATACATCCAAATTCACTATACCTTTATACTTTCAAACCACATTAGTATTAATACCAAAATACACCATGTTGAAAATGTAGCGATGGAAGGTCTTCTCGCTTGTGCCTTAGCCTGGTATAAAATTTGATTTGTCTTTCTATCTGGATGAACATGAATTCATGAGATAGAATTCAACATGATGAGTTTATTTCCAATTCACCGAAATGGTCGTTAGTATATTGCATGCATAGTGTTGGAGCTTTAGTTTGCTTGTCTTCTTCCATTGGACTATCAGAAAAGGTGGCAGAGAAAAGTCAAGTCTATAGAGACAAGTTGTTAAAATGTGGAACTAGGGTCAAATTCCAGTTTGTAAAACTAATTGACCTAAGATGATGTTTGGACAAAATTCCTCTTTTCGATAGGACCAAAATTGGCCCTAGAAGCAGTGAATTCGGATAAGGAAAAATATGCTTTTGATGTCAAGCCCACAAGAGCACAATTCATCAAGGTTGGCTTAGGTTCAATTAGAAAAAATGATCCTCCTCTAGTGCATATAAATAAAGGATACCTTCATCCTCATTTGGCACGTTCATTCACACAACATTCTCTCTCTTATGATTGGATCATACATTTGAGGCAACTACTCATCCACACGTGCAAAGTTTCTTGGGATAATCTGACTTGCGTTGACTTTATGTTTGAGAAGACTTTGACCAAAGTTGGCTTCTAGAGTTTAGAGGGACTGTTTGACTATGTTTTGTCCAAGGATAGGTTTATCCAAGTAGGCTGCATTATCTGGCATAGAAACCAAGGAAAAATTTGTTTGACTAATGTTGACTGCAAAGTTGTAGGATTTTTTTGACTGTAGGGTGATTTCATCATTTGAATGGGTTTGACCGTTGATTTGTTGATTTTTTTTATTGTTGTTTGAAAACCAAGAAATGTCGTGTTTTACTGAATTCGACTAAGCTCAAGAGGAGGTGTTTTGGCCATTGATTGCTGACTGGTTATGTAACATTGACTATTGTTGACTTTATAGAATTGAAAAACTCTATCAAGCTTATCATATTTACATAGGTTTGGTTAATTTGCAAAATTCAAGTCACATTGAATTTGAATTTCATCATTATACTCTATTGGACATTCCTTCTCTTTTTTGAACATTTGATATTTGATAATAAGAAGGATTGATTAAGGGTTTCCCCCATCTTGGGGTTCTTCCCTGGCTTTGGCCAAATATTGATGTCCTCTTGTCTTGACTTGTCTTCTGCATATATTATCTATGTTCTATATACAATTACTGTCAATCTGAATTACTGGTTTATGTCATTGTTATTGGAACTTAAAATGGAATTGACATTGAAGTAAATGTTGCAAGCATAGAACATGATGTTGTTATCTAAAATTAACACAAGTTCAATTACGATGAGTTAAGAATTTAAAGAAAATGAAAAAGAGGAAGAAATAAGTCTTTGGTTAATGCAGTTTACAATTAGAGGAAATCAAGGAGCAACTCGACCAAGTTAACTGAGGGCTAGTCCAAGTGTAGTTGAGACTTGCTATTGTTAATTGGCAAAAGGAACTCGTTGCACTTGTGTGAACAAAAAATAAAACTTGGCCTCCTTGCATGGATCCAAGTTTGGTAATGCAAGAGAATAACAAGGGAAAAAATTAATGATTCATTGTTTTTGGTAGTGTGGATTTGTTGAGGAGTGAAGATTAGGAATTTGAGGAGCAAGACGAGACTAGTTTCAAAAGAAATAATTGTGTGAGTAGGACGAGAGTAATGATAGGCTGAGAATAATTGGTATAGACACAGATTAGTGAGAAGAAAGAAAAGAGATTTCTAAGATGTTATTTTCTAGTTGTAGTAGCAACACATTTAATTGTAGAATATTTATTTTCTCAAAGAACAATCAATAAGACAATCACAAAAAAGAAAGAAGGTTTTCCCATTTGGGTTTTTTGGGTAAAACAACCGTGTCAAATTTGTGTGTGCATATGTTTTCATCTCAACTATTTTAAGTTTTATGTTGAATATCAAGAAACTCTGTATCTTGGTGAAAGTTAAACTTGGTTTCAAATTCCAGTTGCCTTGATTTTGTAGTAATTTCATCTAAGTAGTTGTGGAGTTTCAAGAAAATTAACAAACCAAACACATATGCTCAGCCTAAATGCACAAATAACACATGTAAGTTCGGGGAAATCATGTTTTATTATTAGATAAATGAATCTGACAAAATTTGTGCTCTTCATGGCACTTGTCCCTAGCTCCTCTTTTCACCTAAGCTACAATCAAGCTCATTTTTGTTATAGGGTTATCACAAAGAACTAGGTTCTCATTCCAAAAGCTTGTATTTAGTCTTCTCTCTCTTGCTCCATGAAGAGCCTTTCTTTAATATATGAGTTTAGAAAAGTGATGAGATAAAGGTAGAAACTTTTTTGATCGAGTTTGAGTAGGACCTTTCATCCTTATTTTCAAAATTTGATCACTTTTTACCCTTTCAAATTTATCCATATGTTTTGGAAACTCTAGCCACTTCAACACTCTATTGTTGAGGTGTCTCTCAACTCACAATGGGGGTTAATCCTTAACCTTATTCCAGTGGGACCTTCCTTAAGGCCTTAGCATCATAGGAGGGGAAATACTTGGAAAGTGTTGAGTCACCTAATTTTCAAAGGTGCAAACCATTGCTATATTTTGTAGGTTCTCCTCCTGAAAATAAATGAGTAAACGTTAAAAATGAACTCTAATAAAAAATGGTAGGTGGGGTCACCACTCCCTTGGTGTAATAAGTGTTAGTTTCAGGGACACAATTTTCTTTGGTATAGATAATTTCATTTTAGACCTTTTTCAACATTTTCACATTATATTCACCACATAACATCATATCGGTTATAGACCATTTCGTCACATCCGATCAAGTGAGACTCCTAATGTAATCAATCAACATCCTATTCCCCCTTGTCACCATCTTTCACAAAGACCTAAGCATGTTACCTTCATCCCCCATAATCTCAACCTTAAATTGCATCATCTGAGCCAGTTTTAGGAACAACTCTCCTTGCATATCTACTGGCGTGCGACTACCTACAGGTTGCTCCATTGTGGCCAACGTCTCTCACCAGCAGGCTTCTCTCCTGTTAGACTCCTATAATTCACAATATCACAAGATGACTGATTATTTCTATTTAGATCGTTTATATTGAAAATATATTCTATGAGTGTCATTTATTTCCAAGAAGGAACTGCTGGCTAAAAAGGGGAAAGGATGGTTTCTCCTAGGTTTCATAAATCCCATTTTCCATAGCCAAATTAATCTTAAATAAATCGTTTAGTGCTTATCCATCAAACCTTCAAAAAACCTCTAATATAAAGTTTTCGAACTTCATATTACCAACTTCCATATCATATGATGTATTTTTAAACATTTGATGGTCCACTTCATTCGCACATACCCCACCATCCACTCACACCCCACTAATCTTTTGATACCTTTCCATCATATTCTTTCGCTCCCCCTCTCCTCCTCCAAAGTTAACGTCAGGGGGGGGCGGGGTCCAAAATCAGTGGTCTTCAAAACCACTCTCACTGTTATGTGTCAACCATCCATCGTTTCACACCCCCCCCAATCCTATACCACTTACTAGGTACACCCCCCCTCTGAAATGGTTTTTCCGCCGCAACAAAACCAATCCCCACCACCTTTCCCGTCATATTAACCCTTAACTTTATCAAAATTTCCAGTTTCCAACCATATTTGTAATTTCAAAATCCTACAAACTTCCTGATGTGATAATCTGTGGGACCCCTTTAATATATATATATTATATCATATGTATGTGATATCATTACCGAAATAAATCTTTTTCTTTTCTGCTTTACCTTTATCCATGCCTTTTCACATCGGCATATCATAAAAATCCTTGCCACATTCATTTTCCACTCCACAAACCTTCAGATGTGATATTAATGGGACCCATTCCCTACCACGTCACCTCTCCCCCATCACTTACCACATATCGCAACTTCAAATGTTTGTTGTCTGTCCTTGATCCCCAATCCATCAATATGAGATATGTGATATCCTCCTCGGTCCCTGGTTTACAATCAGATCCGGTCCCTTGGTTGCGATATGCAATAAACCCCCTCTGTCGATCTGCGACATAAGTTTTGACTAGATATGTGATATTTGGCTTTGCAATTTGTGATATCGCAAATTGTAGATCACAATACTTCCACCATCCCTCCGTTAATACTTCCTCCGTTACTTCCGCCATTCCTCCACTAAATTCCATTTCACCATGAATTTAAAAAAATCCGCCGAATATATCCAAAAGGTTTATTCGGTCGACATCCAAAGGTTTTCCGCCAAATTCAATGAAAGGCATCATTTGAAAATTAAAGGGGTATTTTCCAATAATAGAAGAAAAGGGTTTTTTTTGTTAAAATAATTCCGCCATGCATAGTATTGAAATATTAATACAGGAAGAAAATCTGCAATAGTGAGTAGAAAAGGAAAAAAGCAGAGGCAACCAACACGACAACATATTAACCATTGCAGCGTAGATCAACCGAATTGGCCAGCACCACACCATATTTAATGATCCAGCAAAGGTGCCCAAAATTAGAGCCATATGTTAGAGTCACTCAATGTTGCCTCTTCGTGACCACCTCAGCCACCTTCAAATTACTTTTGGATTTACGAAGAGTTGTCGAAGTTTTTGGATTCATGAAGAGATACCAAAGTTAATTCCATAGACGGTGTTTGTCAGAGATATTTTTTCCGGGCCTTGCATAGCCACACTAGTCCAATTTTTGCTTAATTGTAATTAATGAAAAGTTTCCGAAGTAGATAGAGAAACCGACATATTTTTTAGTTAAATACTACATGCATTAGCAGTATCAAGGGTTGGATCCAGTGGGATCGCCAGGTTAGACTTGGTTTGACCTTGTTGGACCCTACATTGTAAGAACTACTATATTGGAGCTGTTAGGTCCCTATATTACTAGTATAGTCCCTTATTGTTGTTAGTGCAGCCCCCTTATTTTTATTATTGTACCCTTGTAACCCCCATATTGTTATTATTGTGCCCTTAAATTATTATTGTTAGGTCGGCTCAAATTACATTGTGGCCCCACTAGGATTACATTATGGCCCCATGGACTCCTATATATAGAAAGGAGGTTTTGTAAATTGTATCATCCAAGAATTGTTAATTTATGTAATGTATTAGAGGTTGCCCCCTCGAAGTGGCTTATTTCTAAGGCGTTGATATCTCTTTTCTTCTATTTTTGGAGCTGGTTACACAAAATTTGGTATCAGAGCTTTGGATTCTAGGGTTTCGCTGCTCTAAACAGGTCATCGTGGAATTTTCGCTATAAATTTTTTTCTACGAAGGGTCAAAATCTGAAATTTTTAGGGTGCGAAGAAAACATCTTGAGGAAACTTGTCAAAATATTTCAGAGCTTGGTTCGAAATATTTTCGGAGATATGATCTGTGGAAGGTAGTGCTTTTTCAGGCTCCCGAATTTCATGTCCAAGAGGTGATTGTGGGAAAAGATTCATAACTCTCTCTCTAAGCATCGGATTGGAGTGCCGTAAAAAGTGGTCACAAGAAAACGGATTTTAGTTTCTTGGCTATCAATTTCAGAGTTGGGACAAAATAGTGACACGTGGAAAGTTGTACAAGTTCACTCTACTGAACTAGTCCATAATTAGGTCATTGTGGGAGATTGGACACAAATTTGTCTTGGAGAATCCAAATCAGGTCAGACCTGTGGCATTCGAAAGAGAATTCAGAGGGCTACATCGGTACCGAAATTCAAATATTCAAGTGCTGCAATCACATAGATAATCCAATTTCAATATCGAGCTCCTCAAAAGCAAGAAAAAGGTGTGTATTGTTTTTCCGAATTGCATAAGTCTTGTTTGAAGAATCAATTTGAATTGATTCCAAGGGCATATTGTAGAATAGATATCAGTATTGGGTTCTAAAAGATGCCTCGTAAAAATAATTCAACACCCATTAAGCCTTTAGAAGCCTCTACTATGACTCATGAAGATGAATAATTGCAACATGATCTATCAAAATTACAAGAGCAAGTGCACCAAATTTCGCTCTCGCAAAGAGCAAAAAAAAATGAAATGGAAGCTTTGAAGAAAGGCATGGAAGCTGGCATGGAAGCTAAGATGGATGACATGAAAGACAACATGGAAAAAATGAGGAAGGATCTAAAAGTAGACATGGAAGGTTTGACAAAGTTGATACAATAAATGTTTCATAATGGTGAAAAGATAGTAGAAGAAACTCATGATGAGAACAAAATAATTGTTCATCGTGATTTCATAAACTCTAATGTTGGCGGGAAGAACCACCATATTCCAAAAATGGAGATGAGGAAGTTTGATGGAAAGGATCGTGTAACATGGATACTACAGATGGAGCAATATTTTGATCTCCATAACGTGCAAAACACACAAAAGGTACGCATTGCAACTTTACATTGAGAACAAAATAAATTTGTATGGTATCAATGGATTTTATCCCATAAAAAAATTGTCACTTGGTCAATTTTTATGGAGGAAATGATAGCACATTATAAGGATACAAAGAGCAACACTTTCTTTAGCCAATTGATAAATCTCAAACGAAAGGGCTTAGTGGTGGAGCACATTGAGGACTTCCAAAAATTTAATATAAGGGTAACTGATATTCCAGAGGAACACGAGATTGATCTTTTCATAGGCACTTTAAAGGATAACATCCAACATGAAGTTCACGTTTTGGAACTTGATTCATTGGAGAAGGAATTCAGGTTGGCAAGAAAAATTGAATGTAAAATTATGGCAACAAGGAAGCCTACCACGCACTTCTATAAAGAAGGAAGTGTTGTTCTGCATAGATTTCCACAACCTACAAGGTTGACACCACAACAATTGGAAGAAAAAATAGCAAAAGGGCTTTGCTACAGTTTTGATAGAAAATACACTAAAGGTCATAAGTGTGCTGAGAAGAAATTATTTTACATAGATTGTGAAGAGGAAGAAGAAAATGAATAAGAAGAGGATATACACCAGGAACCAGCCATAGAAGGGGAAGAAATGAATCTGACCATATCATGTAATGCATTGGCAAGAATTAACACTCCTCAAACTCTCAAGATAGAAGGACATATCAAGAAGAAAAAGGTAATAGTGTTGATTGATTCAGGTAGCACCCATAATTTTATTCATTGTAAGGTAGCCAAGGAATTAAATTGTTTCCTATACCTAGCACCAAAATGTCAAGTGATGGTTGCAAATGGAGGAACTATAAATTTCTCTGGAAAATGTCATAATATCAAGCTAACCATGGGAGAATATGTATTGACTAGTCCAATGCTTTCCATTCCTATGGGAGGTGATGATGTTGTACTAGGAGTACAATGGTTACAATCTTTGGGGACGATAGCTTTTAATTTTCAAGAAATTTTCTTGAAATTTTTTTCAGAAGGAAAGGAAGTTGAATTACGGGGTATTGTGGGGAAGCTGGGAAATATAATAAGCTCTAATGTCATGAAAAAGCTTCTAAATAAAGAACAATTAGGCGTAATTGCACAATTATGCTCACTAGAAGTTCCAACATCAAAATCATCTATTTCTGCAGATCTCTAACAAGTCTTGGACAATCATTCCAAGGTGTTTGAAACTCTCAAAGGACTCCCACCTGTTCGTGATCATGATCATGCTATTCATTTGATTCCAGGAAGTGTTTCTCCAAACATCAGGCCTTATAGATATCCTTATGTCCAAAAGAGCGAAATTTAACGTATGATTGCAGAAATGTTAGAGGCGGGTATAATTCAACCTAGTCAAAGTTCATTCTCTACTCCTGTAGTATTGGTACACAAGAAGGATGGATCATGGCGAATGTGTCTGGATTATAGGGAACTCAATAAGCTCACCATTAAATATAACTTCCCATTCCTGTGATTGATGAATTATTGGATGAATTACATGGAGCAATTTATTTTACCAATTTGGATCTTCGTTCAGGATATCATCAAATTAGAATGAAGACTGAAGATATTCCAAAAACAGCATTTCGAACTCATGAGGGTCATTATGAATTTTTGGTCATGCCTTTTGGCCTACCAATGCACCTTCTACATTTCAAGGGTTGATGAATTCCATTTTCAAACCCTTCCTTAGAAAATTTGTGCTAGTATTTTTTGATGATATACTAATCTACAACAAGTCTTGGAAGGATCATGTTAAACATGTTGATAGGGTGCTCAAATTATTGCAGGAGAAACAATTATATGAAAAAACATCCAAATGTTTATTTGGAGTACAAGAGGTGGAATATCTGGGTCATATTTTATCTCACGAGGGTGTTAAGGTAGACCCTAAAAAAATTAAAGCCATTAAGGAATGGAAATTCCCCACAACCATAAAGCAGTTGTGAGGACTTCTCAGGTTAACAGGGTATTATCACAAGTTTGTTAAGAATTATGGGAGAATAGCGGCACTTATAACAACATTATTGAAGAAATATGCATTTTCATGGACTCTTGAAGCAACTAAGGCCTTTGAACATCTTAAGGAGGCAATGTGTCGAGCACCAGTATTAGCTACGCTAGACTTCCCAAAAACCTTTATTGTGGAATGTGATGCCTCAGGAAATGGAATTGGTGATGTTTTAATGTAGGAAGGAAGACCCATTACTTTTGAAAGCTGTCCAATCAAAGGAAAGTATTTACAGAAACCTATTTATGAGAAGGAAATGTTAGCAATACTGCATGCACTAAAGAAATGGTGAACTTACCTAATGGGAAGACACTTCAAGGTAAAAACTGATCGTGATGGCCTTAAACACTCTTTGGAAGAAAGAATATGTTCCGAAGAGCAGCAAAAATGGGTCACAAAGATGTTGGGTTATGACTTTGAAATAATCTACAAAAAAGGAAAACTTAATGTTGTTGCAGATGCACTCTCAAGAAATAATGAAGAGGTGGAAGTATTTCTTTGTGCCATTTCTATTATCCAACCAGATTGGATAACCGAAGCAAGAGATGAATGGAAGAATGACAAAGATGTATGGACACTCATTCAAAAGTTGCAGCAAGATCCTAGTACATCTGATACATTTAGTTGGAAAAATGATTCCTTATGGTACAAAGATCGCTTATATCTTTGTAATAATTCCTAACTAAAACAAAAGATTCTTTTGGAATTGCACACTTCTCCTTTAGGAGGACACTCAGGATTTTTAAAAACTTACCACAAGGTGAAGAAAGAATTTTTTTGGGATGGCCTTAAATCCGATATTCAAAAGTTTGTGGTGGAATGTTTGGTTTGCCAACAGAATAAAGTGGAAACAATTAAGACCCCGGGACTTCTACAACCTTTATCCATTCCAAGTCAACGTTGGGAGGAGATTTCAATGGATTTTATCACAGGTTTACCTAAGTCCGAAGGAAAGAGTGTCATCATGGTGGTAGTTGATAGACTTACTAAGTATGCACACTTTTGTGCATTATCTCATCCATTTAAAGCAAGTACAGTTGCTACTACATTTATGGACAGAATTCAAAAGCTACATGGAAGCCCAAGGGTTATTTTGAGCGATAGAGATCCCATTTTTACTGGAAATTTTTGGACGGAGTTATTTTCTTGTTTGGGTACTCAATTAGCTCATAGCTCATCTTATCATCCTCAATCTGATGGTCAAACTGAGATATTAAATAAATGTTTGGAAGGATATCTTCGTTGTTTTGTATCTGATAAACAAACATAATGGGTCAAGTGGTTACCTCTCATTGAATGGTGGTATAACACTTCCTTCCATACTGCAGCAAAAATGACCGCATTTATGGCACTTTATGGATATCATCCACCATCCATCACATCATATTTAAGGGAAAATTCAAAGGTTCAAGTAGTGGAAGATCACATCGAGCATCAGCAAGAAGTTCTCCAAATCTTAAAGGATAACCTGAATTTGGCACAAAACTGAATGAAACAACAGACATATCAACATTGTAGCGAGAGAAGTATTGATGTAGGAGATTGGGTATTTTTATGGCTACAACCATACAAACAAATGTCCCTCAAGCAAGCTAAGAAGGATAATAATTATTGCCAAAGTACTATGGTCCTTACAAGGTGTTGCAAAGGATTGGTATTATGGCATACAAATTGGGGCTTCCTGCTTCTTCACGAGTGCATCCATTTTTCCATGTTTCATGCTTAAAGAAGGTTATAGGTGAAAATATTCTAGTTCAAACAATATTTCCAGAACTTGATGAGGAAGTAAAAAACATATTGGAACCTGAAGTGGTCACGGAAACAAGAACTCGATAGCTACGGAATCGATCAATTTCAGAGTATCTCATCAAGTGGAAGAACTTACCCACTGAAGATTCTACATGGGAGGATGAGAATTTTATACAAAAACACCCATAACTACTCAAGCGTTGAGGACAACACTTTTTTGAAGGAGAGGGGCATGTTAGGTCCCTATATTACTAGTATAGTCCCTTATTGTTGTTAATGTAACCCCCTTATTGTTATTATTGTACCCTTGTAACCCCCATATTGTTATTATTGTGCCCTTAAATTATTATTGTTAGGTTGGATAGGATTACATTGTGGCCCCACTAGGATTAAATTATGGCCCCATGGACTCCTATATATAGAAAGGAGGTTTTGTAAATTGTATCATCCAAGAATTGTTCATTTATGTAATGTATTGGAGGTTGCCCCCTCGAAGTGGCTTATTTCTAAGGCGTTGATATCTCTTTTCTTATCTTTTTGGAGCTGGTTACACAATAGGAGCACTGTAATTTTGGATTTGGGCATCAATAATAAAAGACAGTTCTATAGGATACTTGAGCTGTGTTAAATGGTGATGTGTTACTTCTTTGTTTTAAACGTTTCCATTATTTTTCTTACTGTGCATCTATTCATTTGATTGTACAATAGAAATTTTAGATTAAGATTTGCTGTTGGAGCACCTTAATTTTGTCTGTATTTACAATCTGAATGTTTTTTGCTGAAGTCTGATTAAATAATTCTTAACTTCTCTTTAATCACTACTGAACACTACTATTTCCTCCACCTCATAATTCAAACTGCTCTAAAGATCCATTTAGCATAGTTAGCTTGCTTTATGATGCTCTTGAAAAGTTGATGCACCAATCTAGCCTTTTGACTCCATAGCCCAATGGATTATTCCTTGCATACCTGCTCATCCAACCGGAAAAATAAATCAAAACAACCAATTCTCACAATCACTCTAACTATCCTAACATCAACATTCATAATATTAAGGAAAAATTAAATCAGAAATAGAGAGAGCCCTCTCAGAGTCTAGAAATGCTAGGTCATGTATTCCAAAGTGGTTTGATGTTGTCCTCTATCATTTATTATTGGAAATATTATAAATTATAGGGCCACAACATAATGGTGACCATACTAGGGAACTAGTGAAAATCTTGACATTTCATTCGAATTCAGAAACCCTAGTAAAAAAACATTGTATGATAAAATTATTTTCCAAGATTGGTATATGGTTGTTGATGGTGGAAAAATAGTCAGACAAAAGAAGGTTGAAATCATCCACTTGGAGACTCCACAAAGTTCAGTTGATCCAACGACTCCACTGGTAAATTAATCCAGAATTGCAGAGAACTTATAGTGACTCCATTTTATTGTTGATTGATTGTAAAGATGGATTCAAGAATACACCGCAGGTATGCTCCTTTGGACAGATCTAAGATCCTAGGTTTTTTGAACCTCGTGCCAAACATTGATTGGTTAAAATATCCTTTAGTGTTTAAGGATGAAAAAAGAGATGATGTTTTTATACATTTGTTAATATTTCATATGCATGTTTGAAGATTTAAAATACAAATTCCAGAGGAATTTCTTATTAAAATGTTTGTGGAAAGTTTGAAGGAAAAGGCTAGATCTTGGTATGAAAATTTACCGACTGCAAGTATAAGTTCTTTAAAGTGTTTTCATGATGTGTTTTGTGACAAGTATAAAGAAGATTATCCCTCTTTGTCACTAGTTCAAGACTGTTGTGATAACTTTCAAAGTTTTATTGAATATCTAGAGGATTACTATGATGATGATCAGTTTATGAATGATGAAATATTACATTTTTTAGAGGAAATACGATTTCAGAAAGTGGAAGTTTTGTTTGAAATTTCTTCTCATAATGTAATATTCCAAAATGGAAAAGACAAGAATATAGAACATATGCACAATTCCAATTACGGTAAAATAAGAATTAAACATGTAGAACTCGAAAAATGTCAGAATACATCAAAACATCATAAATATGGGTAGAAAATAGCTGAGCCATATCATTATATATAAAAATCAAATTAAAGTACATAGTGCTCCAAAAGGAATGCACTCAAGCCACAAGATGGTTGAAATACACCAAAGAAACCAAGCATTGGAAATGTGTGCTATTGCTGCTGGAAACTACTATTATTATGAAGAAGAACCATGTGTGGAAGGCTGTTAGAGTGCTTAGAATGATCCACACTTTTAATCACGGATTCTACTAAAAAAACCTATAAAACCCCATAATGGTTTGGCCAGATTTTAAGTTTGCATTTTTCAGCCTTTTTTGAGTTTCCCACTGCATTTATGTTGCCTGAATTATGCACTCCCTGGGAATTAATACTGATTTGGGGCTGAAGGGATGATATTTCAGCTTCAACAATACCTAATCAATTCAATAGATGAAGGTCTAGTCCCCTCACTGGAAAATAAGCTCAAAAATTAGAGATTTCTCTCCTCCACTGTTGCACCTTGCAACACAACACAATAACCTGCAGAAATTGCACTGATGAAGAAATATGTAGCTTGGTCTGGAAACCTGAATGTGGAAATGAATGCAATAATATTTCAAGAGGCCTCTCAAGGAAAGAGGTGGGATTCCCCCTCGGGAACACCCAGTGTTAAACAGCACAACAACCTTGCTAAAAAGAAAAGGAATGGAAGTAGTCTAAACAGACCATATACAAAATAATAATCCAAAACATGAATAACAATGGTTTCCATCCCCTCCATATATAGAATGAGAGCCTACTCACTTGCCACCAATATCATGCAAGTTGTCCTCCACTAAAACTATTTTGTCTTATTATAAAGGCCACTTCTCCATAACAACATTGTTGATTTGGTCAAAATTGGCTGATCAACATGATCCAATCCCTGTTCACACCCAAAGGTGCTTAATCCAGATGCTT
This sequence comes from Pinus albicaulis, assembly GCA_034641835.2. Lineage (NCBI taxonomy): Eukaryota > Viridiplantae > Streptophyta > Pinopsida > Pinales > Pinaceae > Pinus > Pinus albicaulis. The sequence continues at coordinate 107,904 of JAXQQM020075288.1, forward strand.
ATTCTTCCTCCTTTCACATTAGGAGTGTTATTATTCCTTCCAAAGGGTTTCTATGAGTCTCTCCACCCACTTATTCAAATAATTCAAATTTACCCAGTGATAAAAACTATAATATTCCTATTTACGAAGGCTAAATTTTTGAAATACATTATAGTTCTCCTCCAGGTACTAGTTCCCACCACATCTTAAAATAATCTGCAATAAATCTTCCCTCCAATGGTTCCTCCCAAGCATGCAAAACCAGATGGTGTACATCATGAGAAAGTGGAAGGTGTAAGTGGAAACCTTCTTGTTGTCCAATGGCCTCCTCAAGGTAGGAGTGATGATAAAAATAGGGAATCTCATACCCAATGAGAGTCTCCCATACCCATGCTATCATCCAAATGAAATGAGCCATTCTAGGTAGCTCATCAAAGAATTCCTCAACCCCTGGTTTATGCAATGTGTTGGAGATGCATGGAGAGATTAGATTTTCCCATCCAAGTTGTTTCCATCTCCATTTATGGTAAGTATGGGGTTGTTGCTGATCTTGGGCTGAAATTTCATGGCCTCCAAGAATGGCCCAAGTTACCCCACAAAACAAATCAGCCATGAAGTGCTTCCTCCAAGAACTCAAGTTCTCCAAATGGCTCCTCCCACATGAAGAAAAGAGATGTAGTATGGAAATCATGGTTTGCCCATTGTTTCTCCTGAAACATAAAACATGTAAATTAGGGAAAATCCTACTCCCAATGGGCACCTCCAACTCTTTTCCCACTCTCCAAACAAAGCTCCCCATGAACATAATAATATCGGCAATATATGGAAGCAAAAACCAATGAAAACAAGTTGCCATATGACAACCGGAAAGTGGATCATAGTTCCACACATGGAACTAGTGTAGTGCATCCCTTTCATACCTAAAAAAAAATAATAACAAGTGTCCTTCCAGCCACTTTTTTACTACCACAATCATCCCATAAGATGGAATCATTAATGTAAAATGTGGTCTCAATGGTGCACACCAAGAATCATGTGGCTTCCCCCACAAACCACCAATAGAATGGCCAACATCAAAGTTGAAAATGGCCTCTAGTAGATGGCAATACAATATAAAAGAAGGAAGGATCCTTCTTGGTACAATATGCTACTCATATAAAGTAAAGAAGTGCAAATAATAATGCAAAAATGTACCTCCTCTACTATGTACTTTGGTCATTGAGCTAAAATGGCTCAATTGAAATTTCTCCCTCACTCTCCATGAGTAGGGAAGTGGTTGTGACAACCTCTCCATCACCATCTGGGCTATGCATCTCTCCATATGCTAATATATATTCTTTTGGATGCCCTCCCAAGTGAACTCCTCCATCAAATAATGAAATGCGTCAAAGTGCATTGAAAGAAAGTTCACATGTGCTTCATGTAGCAGCTTGTCCTTGAAATCAGAAGCTCTAGTCAAGGAGACTCTGCCATAAGAATACATGACCACATCATCCACCATATATCTATCATCTCCCTCCGTGTCATCAAGAATCATGCAGGCACTAAGATCTTTGGATTACTCTACCAAAAGTTGAGACCTACAATATGGATCAATCCTACCAAGAGACAGCGCTGATGATCTGAAATGTGAAGCTCCCCACATGATGATATCTACTCCTTTGAAATCCCCCATGCCAAAGTCATCTTCCAATGTGTTTTCACGCCCATCATGCAGCTTCTCATGCTCAAATAGAAATGGTGACTTTTGGAAGTTGGCCTCCCATGAGAAGCTACTATCCAAAAAGAACCTCTTGATCCTGGCCAATGTAAGCATGAGTGGCCTCCATCTACTCTAATTTACAGAGGATTCCTTCCTCAAAGGAAGTAACCTCTGTTTCTCCAAACCCATGGAGTAGCTCCCTTGCACCATGGTAGTGCCATCCTTCATCACTGCAACAACTTCTGTTAGCACATAATATGTACTGAGAGTAGGTGATACTGAAAATGGGAGAATGTCTCCCTCCTCCTTAAGTCTATCCCAGACTCTCTACGCTGTACTAGACTCCTCCAAGGTCTTCAACCCTCTGAAATCTAAGAGTGGTGAACCAAATGGAAAAATGTCTCCCACAAAATCTATATCTGGTGGCCTCCAAGGTGGAATTCTCCCATGTAGTGAGACATCAAAATCTGAAGTGGGTTGTATATATGAGTGGACTGATTTGTCCCTCTCTTCACTGCGTAATACAGTCTTCTTATTTTGTGCAGAAACCTCCTGAAATAGATAAGGGTGAATCATCCCTTGATGCTGATCCTTCCTTTCTTCGCCTTCCATCTCATAATCCACAAAAATTGATGCATGCTGCTCTGGAATTGTGTTTTGGTACCCACATGTTGAATCATTTGGAACTCCTTGCAAAGACACAAGGGCTCCTCTAATGGAAGAAATGGCTCCCTTTCCACCTCTATGTGGTGATGGATCTTCTCCCAATGGTACAATGCTGTTAGCTCTTCTATGCTCATCCTCTTCATCAATATTTGAGAATGCCTCATCATCAATGAGAGACCCTTGATCTTGGTATTCCCTTGGAGGAGGAACCTCCATGTCTTCATCTAAAGAAGAGGGCTCTTCAAGAAGAGGGGATCTCACCCTTGGCAAGGCATCATGCATGTTTCCATCCTCTTCAACATAAATAAGGAGTGGAGTGGGCAGAATAGATCTCTCCAACTCATGCAAAGGGTTTGATTTTTTGGGTTCAACAAAATTTGATGTTTTATAATGTTTAATATCAAATATTCTCACTAATTTCTTAGTGAACCCAACATAAGTGTTTACATTTTCATGTTTAAATGAAATAGAACTACAAAACCACCAATCATGGGACATACCTTTGAGGTGCAGCGCTGCTACTCTTATGGCCTCCTTTTCTAAAACTTGGTGTAGCTGGAAATAGGAATATTGCTCCTCCACCCAAGCTTTGGCTATGCACTTTGCTGATCCATAAAAGTTAGATAGAAAGATTCTACCTCTCTTGCTTCTATTATGTTAGCTGGACCTTCTGTCTTCCTTGATTTGGAAAAACCCTTGGAAGTCCAAGTGCTCTTTGAATCTCCATGATTGAGACTCATACTCCTGAAGATAGTCACTCAAGGTCTCCTCCCTTGGTGCATCTTCTTCCTCCATCCTTCTTGTAGTGAATGTGGGGCATAAACTGCGCTATGGATATGCATATGTGGCTGAAAGTCCACGTCAATATCATGAATATCTAGGGCTTGCTTCACTTTCAAACCCTCTAGATATTTTTCTACACTTCTCCCCTTTCATCTCCTTGAGATCTTCTTTGATAATTTTCATAGTTTGGAAAACAAAATAGGAGATCCTCTCTTCCTTCATTTCTCAAAATAATGGAGTCTTGCCTTTGTTTCTTCTGTACAACTTCTCCTTTCTGTGAGAAGAAGCTTCTCCTTCAAATGGAAAAATGTCTTGAATGCACATGCTGAGCCAAGATTATGCTCCAATACCATTGTAATATTCCAAAATGGAAAAGACAAGAATATAAAACATATGCAGAATTCCAACTACGATAAAATAAGAATTAAACATGTAGAATTGGAAAAATGCTGAAATGCATCAAAAAATCATAAATATGGGCAGAAAACAGCTGAGCCATATCATTATATATCAGCATCAAATGAAAGTACATAGTGCTCCAAAAGGAATGCACTCAAGCCACAAGATGGCTGAAATACACCAAAGAAACCCAAGCATTGGAAATGTGTGCTACTGCTACTGTTGCTGCTGGAAACTATTCTTATTATGAAGAATAACCATGTGCGGAAGGATGTTAGACTGCTCAGAATGATCCGCGCTTTTAACCATGGATTATACTCAAACAACCCAGAAAAACCCAGGAATGGTTTGGCTAGATTTTAAGTTTGGATTTTCGGCCTTTTTTGAGTTGTCCACTACATTTCTGCTTCCTGAATTATGCACTCCCTAGGAATGACTACTGATATAGGGCTGAAGGAATGATGTATTAGCTTCAAAAACATCCAATCAACTCAATAAATGAAGGGTTGGTCCCCTCACTGGAAAATAAGCTAAAAAATTGGATATTTCTCTCCTCCACTGCAGCACCCTGCAACACAACACAATAACCTACAGAAACTGTGCTGATGAAGAAAGATGTAGCTTGGTATGGAAACCTTAATGTGGAAATGAATTTAATACTCTTTCAAGAGGCCTCTCAAGGAAATAGGTGGGATTCCCGCTCGGGAACACCCAGTGCTAAACAACACAACAACCCTACTCAATAACAAAGGAATGAAAGTAGTCTAAATAGAACATATACAAAATAATAATCCAAAACATGAATAATAATGGTTGCCATCCCCTCCATATATAGCATGAGATCCTACTCACATTGGGTCTCATCCATACTTGCCACCAAGCTCATGCAAGTTGTCCTCCATTAAAACTGCGTTGTTTTATCATAAAGGCCACTCCTCCATGTCAACATTGTTGATTTGGTCAAAGTTGACTGAATCAACATGATCCAATCAAGCCTTCGCACCCAAAGGTTCTTAATCCGGCTTATTCGCTATTCTTCCTCGTTTCCTCGTTTCACATTAGGAGTCTTATCATTCCTTCCAAAGGGTTTGAAGAGCCCCCACCCACTTATTCACCTACCTTATGATAAAATGGCTACCTTAATAATATTCCAGCTTAGAATGGCATAAATTTTTTGAATATTACACATAATGAATAAAGAAATAATATATGATGTCTAGAAGTTCATGAAGTTTTACCACAAGAAATATTCCTAGCAGCACAAGGACAAGCTAATCAACAAATGGTTAAGGAAGAAATTCAGCTTCCTGAACCTGTTCAAGTAGAGGACAACAATGAAAACCTACATCAGTCTAGTGATCTAGAAGAAACATTAGCAGAACATGATGGCCCAGATTCATAGGAGCATCCTAAAAAAGAAGTGTTTTATTCGGAGGTTGAACAACAGTCAAGTTTTCCTAATGAAAGCCAAGAAATCTTGCCAAAAGAAGACCAATCAGGTTTGCTGATTGAAGACCTCTCTAATCCTCTTTTTGAATTTACGAACTTTGAAGAAGATCACAAAATTTCTCCATTATTTTCTTCTTGGGATGTTAAAAAATTTCCACAACATATTGATATTATAGCTAATGACCCTTTGATCGAGGTGATTGAGAATTTGCAATTTCCTTGCAAGTTTCTGAATAATAAAAGGAAGGATGAAGATAAAAAAGAACAGTTGAATATCATGGATATAGAGGAAAAAAAACTGTCTTCCTTAATATAAGACGACAAGCCATTATCAACGCAAAAGAATGGGAACAATTAATGAGGTATGTTTTTTTATGTCACCAATCATCTGAGGGATCTCATGTTGCATGTTTACCTAGATCCTTTGAGAAGTTTATTACAGTCATCAGTGAAGGAAGAATCTACTAGCTTGATTACTAGAGCTATTGAATTAAGTGAAAGAGTCAAGTCGCCATGCTTCGAATCCTTTTCTATACTCACAGAAATGGAAGGCCAATTTCAACTTAGCACTGATTTGCTTGATTGGTTACATTGGAATTCTGATTATTATTTGATGGGATATTTTTTTATCAGACTAGAGTAGTTAGGTATACAAATAAGCTCAGTACTCTGAGCATCTTTCCAGTTTTAGTTTCATATCACTTTTTAGTTGTCTGTTCAAGTGTGTTCCGGAATTCAGTTTCAGAATCGTTGAGGTTTTCACCATTCATACTTTCAGGTCGCATAAATGATCTCTGTTTGACAATTTTCAATGCATAGTTCAGCTATAGTTTCAGACACAGATGAAAAGTTTAGAAAAAATGAATAAAGTTTCTAGTTGCAAAAATTTTGTGGCAAAACAGGTTGCTAGCTTAAATAATCTCAATGACCAAGGCACTGGTCGCCAAATTTAGAGATATGTGGTTCTTTGCTGCCTTGCTGGGAGGACAACATCCCCAGCTAGAGCCACTACTAGACTCCTGTAATTCACAGTATCACAAGGTGACTGATTATTTCTGATTAGATCATTTATATTGAAAATAATATTCCATGGCTGTCATTTATTTCCAAGAAGGAACTTCTGGTTAAAATGGGAAAAGAACGGTTTCTCCTAGGTTTCAAAAATCCCATTTTCCATAGCTAAGTTAATCCTAAATACATCGTTTATTGCTTACCCATTAAAACTTAAAAAACCCTCTAATATAAAGTTTTTGGACTTCATATTACCATCTTCCACATCATATGATGTCTTTTTAAACATTCGACAGACCACTTCATTCACACATACCCCACCATCCACTCACACCCCGCTAATATCCTGAAACCTTTCCACCATATCCGCTCTCTATCTCCCCATCCGATGACCCATAACTTATTCCCCCCCCCCCCTTCTCAGCCTTTGAAGTTAACGTCAGGGTGGGGGGGATCCAAAATCAACGGTCTTTGAAACCACTCTCACCGCTACATGTCAGTTGTCCATCGTTTCGCACCCCCCCCCCCCCCCCCATCCCACACCACTTACTGGGTATACCCCCCTCTGAATTGGTTTTCCCGCCTCAACAAAACCAACCCTTGCCACCTTTCCCATCATATTAACCCTTACCTTTATCACAATCGCCAATTTCCAACCATATATGTAATTTTCGAATCCTAAAAAATTCTCGATGCGATAATCTGTGGGACCCCTTTAATATATATATCATATATTATGTATGTGATATCATTACCGCAATAAAATTTTCGCTTTTGCGCTTTACCTTTATAATTTCCTTTTCGCATTGACATATCACAACAATCCTTGCCACATTAATTTTCCACTCCACAAATCTTCCAATGTGATATTAATGGGACCCATTCCCTACCATGTCACCCCTCCCCCATCGCTTATCGAATATCGCAACTTCAAAAAAAAAATTCCTATCCCTAATCCCCGATTCACTGATATGCAATATGCGATATCCCCCCCAGTCCCTAATTTGTGATCAGATCTGATCCCTTGGTTGTGAAATGATATAAGCCCCCTCCATCGATCTATGATATAAATTTTGACCAGATATGCGATATTTGAATTTGCGATTTACAATATCGCAAATCACATATCACAATACTTCCACCATCCCTCCGTTAATACTTCCACATTTCCTCCATTACTTCTGCCATTCCTCCGCTAAATGCCATTTCACTACCAATTTAAATAAATCCGCTGAATCTATTCAAAAGGTTTATTCGGTCGACAACCAAATTTTTTCCGCCAAATTCAAAGAAAGGCGCCATTTGTGAATAAAAGTGATCTTTTCCAATAATAGAAGAAAAGGGTTTCTCTGTTAAAATAATTCTGCCATGCACAATCTTGAAATATTAATACAGGAAGATAGTCCACAATAGTGAGCAAAAGGAATAAAGCAGAGGCAGCTAGCATGACAACATATTAACCATAGCAGCACAGATCAGCCGAATTAGCTAACACTGCACCATATTTAATGATCCAGCAAAGAAGGCCCAAAAGTAGAGCTAGATGTCAGAGCCACCCATCGTTGCCTCTTCGTGACCACCTTAGCCACCTTCAGCTTAATTTTGGATTGAGGAAGAGCTGTCGAATTTTTTGGATTCATGAAGAGTTGCCGAAGTTAATTCCATAGGCAATGTTTGTCAGAGATATTTTGTCCCAGCCTTGCATGGCCACACTTGTCCATTTTTTGGTTAATTGTAGTTAATGAAAAGTTTCCGAAGTAGATAGGGAAACTGACATAGTTTTTAGTTAAATAATGCATTCATTAGCAATATCAAGGGTTTGATCCAGTGGGATCATGTTAAATTCTATTAAATTGTGTGTTTAAAATGAACTCCAAGTCTCTCCAATATATAGTCATCTTTGGGAGTGTGTGACACATCTCTTATGCATGTGGGGTAAATCTAGCCGACCTTGCACATGTGGAATAAATTCAAAATACATGTTCTTCTCATCCGATCAAGCTGATATTTAGATCGATCTTGCACCTCTCTGAAAAAGGAATCCAATAAAAATATTGGCATCATCATCTAAGCATCACAACATGGAGTTTGGACTTAGTTGTCCAAAATTAACACACCCTCTCAACTAGGGAGAACTCCATCCACCTGTGCAATCCAAACACTGTGTGTCATCCCACCATAACTTGCTTTGCTAGCTTCTTTATTTTAGAACAAAAGTGGGTCAGTCACAAAGACATCATTCCCGATTGACAGATTCAACCTAGAGATTCGAAACCTCTATAGAACTCACAAAGAGTCTCATACCAACCCGAAGTTGGTTTACCCGACCCGAACTTAGTTGGAGGTCCAAAACCTCACTAACACTCAAGAGAGTCATATACTAACATGAAGTTAGTTTCACTGATCTGAAGTTATTGTGACTGACCCGAAGTTAGTTTCACTAACCTGAAGTCAGTTGAAGGTCCGAAACCTCACTATAATTGATCCAGATCAAGTGGTTGGACCGTGCCATCCTAGATAGAGAGTACGACAATATCTGATGTGTTGATCAGTATTTGATACTAGTCTCTAGCTTTTCCCACCTCACTAGCCGAATGAGAGGTACTTCCCATGAGTCCATAACTAAAATGGGCAGGATGTATACGTGGCACAGATAATGAGGTGAACCAACTCAATCATCACAACGGTGGGGTAGAAGCACACCAACAAGGTTCAGCAAGCCTAGCCCTGTGGTTGCTTATAGCTCCGAGAAGCTATCCCCAAAGCCCCCCATATCTCCCAGAGCTAATTTTCCAATAGGACCCTTAGAATAGGTTCGTTCCACAATTCCAAGATTCTGATGGAAGGTTAGGAACATGACCTTCCCTAAGGGAATTATGAGAATATTCGTGACCTGCTGATCAATTCCTATATGATCAAGCCTTACGGTACTTCGTTGTACCATATCCTGGATAAAGTGGTTACAATCATCAACATTCTTGGATCGATCGTGGAACCCGAGATTCTATGACAAAAGAATACCCCTCTAGTTATCACAAAGGATAACGGTGGCGTCTACCACATGCTCGAACAACTCACTGAAGAGATTTTGTAACAAAGTGACTTCACAACAGGCCATACATGTTGCAATGTATTTGGCCTCAATGGTACTCAAGGCTACTAACTTCAGTTTCCTTCCCGGAGCAGATATACGTGTGAAGAAGCATCCAGATGTGCTCTTGCGATCCACCACACTACCAGCCCAATCAACATCAGTGTATCCATGGAGAGTCATGCTCCCGACAACGTATCTCAGCCCATGGTCTATTATGCCATAGAGATATCTCAAGAGTTTCTTGGCACCAACCCAGTGAATTTTATGAGGCTCAAACATATGTTGATTCAAAGTGTTCATTGCAAAACATACGTCCAGACGGGTGTTCACTAAGAACATCAAGGCCCCTACGAGTTGATGATACTCACTAGGATTTGCTAGCATGGGCCCAACAGGGCTGCCACTCAACTTCTTAAAGTTGAGCTCCATCGGTGTCGACACGGACTTACAGTCCACCATACAAAATCTTTCCACAAGATTCACAACGTATTTTAAGGAAAATATCGCCATGTCTCTGCCAGACCTCCAGGCCTAGGAAGTAATGCATCAGTTCTAGGTCCTTCATCTCAAACTCAGCAATGAGCTCCCTCTTGCACTGATGAATGAGAGGGTTAGCACCTGTTAGGAAGAGGTCGTCCACATACAACACCAAAATGAGAAGTTTTTCTCTATCAACCTTGAAGTAAAGGTTTGGATCAACATTAATATGAGTGAAGCCCAACTTCATCAAGTAGCTATCTATCCTCTCGTACCAAGCCTTGGGGCTAGCTTCAACCCATAGAGGGCTTTCTTCAACCTGCAAACATGGGTGTCTCAATCTTAGACTTTGAACCCAAGAGTTTTCTCTAAATACACCTCTTCCTTTATCGCACCATGCAGAAAGGAGGTCTTCACATCCATCTAATGAAGATTCCATCCTTGCGTAGCAGCAAGGGTAATAATAGATCACAGGTGAAATCATAATCAATGCCTTCCTAGAGAGAAGTATCACACAATACATCTTGCCTTGTACTTATCAGCACTCCCATTAGATCCATGCTTGATCTTATAGAGCCATATCGAGGTGACAATAGCTTTGTCCTCCAGTCTCGAGACCATATCCCAGACATCATCCTTCATAATGGACTCGTACTCTTTGTCTATAGCATCCTTCCAGACTTGATGCTTAATGGTTTCTTCAAATGATCCAGGCTCATATTGTACTCATGGAAACTAGATACCCTTGGTATTTATATGGCTTCTTTCTTTTCCGAAATTTCCCCCTTTGGAGCCATATATCTTTGAGCCATGAGGGTCTTCTCTTCTTTCTTCCAGCAACGATATTAGCTCAGAAGCATATATGGTTGTAGTCTCCCTCTCAATGCTAGCTCCTCTTATGAGGGAAGACATCTATAAGAACATCCTCTTAAGGATTTCACAAGTAGCATATCAGATAATTCAGAGTGTATCAGATGTCTTTGTGACACCTGAGGAATGAAGAAAATTCCCCAAAGCTTTGCTTTGTTTCAACCTTGACAAATGATTATTTTGAATTTGTGCATCCCAGACACCAACTTCCTTGCTTCGGAAAGAGTTTTGTAATTATAGGCATGATTCTTACTCACCCAACATACATTTGTCATACATCCATACACTGTTATAACACTGATTACAACATTGCCATAATATTATCATACACATCACTATCATCTTCGACATTGTCATACTGTCATACAGTACTGAAGATGTCAACATTCATGGTCATATATATATTTCATATGCCACTGAAGATACCACAGATAAAGTTCATATAGACTCTGCCATAAGTCATATAGTGAGGTCATATATACTCGACCATAACCCACAGATTTTGTTAAGGCCCTAAACACTCCAACAGCTGCCTAGAAGACTGTGGCTTCACCTCCACAAGATCCTCCTTTCTTTGTTGTTCACGATGGAAAATTTCATCTGGGCATTAAAGATATTGCATGCAGATACAAAAAATAACTCCATTCCTCTCAATGGTTAGCTGACTATGTGCCAAAATTTACTTGAATGATTTTCTGTCTCCTTTTCGCTATGATCATAGATGTCACTGTCATAAGCAACACTTCAACTCAATGGTAAGGGGTGAAAATATGGTTCAGTCAAATGATACTGGCCTTCAGCTTAATTTTGCAGAGATCAAACCTCTTGACAGTGAGTTCAGTTCTTAGAAAACATGGTTGCAGATCATTTTCAGAAGCCATTGTTGAAATTTGGTTACCAGAGGACAGGTGGTTCCCTAAGGCTTTGATCTCTGGCCTAGGGAAAAGTGTCCAAAAGAATTTATTTTTTCTCTTAAAATGAATTTATAAAGTTATAAAGTCAAATCTAATTTAAAAGTGATTTTAAGTGATAAAGTTACTAAAGTCTAATTTTAAAGTGACTTTAATAAAGTCAATGTGAAATTAGAAAGTGAAAAGTGACTTTGGAAATAAATGACTAAGTGGGTCTTTATTAAAGTGGGGTGAATTAAAGAAATAGAAAGTGGGATTTAAGTGAGCATTTAATCTCAGCCCTAGATCTAAAGCTATCTCAACCATTAGATTTAGGGATTCTCCAAAGGTCACTTAGGGTTAGGTTAAAGGAGGAAAAGGTCATTAATTTTTTCATGAGTAGATTGAGAGGAGGAGAAGAGAGTTGGAGACATTTCTGGTTTTGAGAAAGAGAAGGAGAGGAGTAGTTCAATAAATCCATACAGCAAGGAGAGGTTGAACAACAGTCCGTACAACAATAAATCAGCACAGTTTTCGAGGAAGATTTACGTACAGCAGTAGTGGGCACATTTTTGAGGTTCGTACAGTAGCAAGGAGGCACAGATTTCGAGGAGGAGAAACAGTAGTATGCAACATGCATTCCAATGCTGAGTTGGCACAATTTTCGAGGCTGAAATAAGCTACTATAATTTCCATACAGTCTGTATAGCAGTACGAAATTTCTGGCACAGTTTTCGAGTAGGACATACAACATTCAATGCTGTTATCTCTTGCTGTAAAATTTCTATTTTTACTGTTTTGCTGATTTGGCACATTTTCCGAGGCGGAGGCAAGCACAAAAAACAAGATAAGTCTGTACATTGTTCACTGGAATTTTTCTGTATATTTCCTTTCTCTGTAAAAGCATTTTCCAGAAATAAGAAGAAGCTTTCAAACTGGTTTTCCCCAAGAGTTGTAGGGGGTTTTTCCAGGGTCAAATTGACCAAAAGTCACCGTGTCAAAATTCTGTGTGTGGCTGATTTATTTTTCTGAGTTTTTATTTCTGCATTTCAGCATTGTGAATTTTCCAGAATTAGTGTTTTCAGAAAATCTTTATTTTTCCAGCTTGTTGAATGTATGACTATGAGAATGGGCATTTAACTATATGGGAGATATAAGGAGAAACTGAAAAGAAATGTTAGGTTATCAAATTTCTACATGGTATTAGAGCTATTTTGCTGAAAAAAGACAGTTTGGGACAACAAGAAGAAAAATAACAGCAAGCTGATTTTTCACGCAGAAATTACACCAAGCTGATTTTTTCACACAGAAAACAATACCTTTACTACAACAGTGTTATTTTCAGTTTATTAGGACAATAAGCATGTATTTGGGCTTGAGGGTGGAGGATAGGTTGGATGGTCATAGTAACTACAATTTATGGAAGGAGAGAATGAAGAGCATCTTTCAGAAGGTATAAGTCTGGGATATCATGGTGCATACCACACAGAACCCTGTTAATGTGCCTATTGATGTTGTTCAGTTGGAAAGATTTAATAAGAAGAATAACAAGGGTAAGAGATTGATTCTATTTGGAATAAAAGACCATTGAATTCCTCATGTGAGAGGAAAGAAACATGCCCATGAGATGTGGACAACATTGACCAATCTCTACCAAAGTACCAATGAGAACAAGAAAATGGTCCTAAGGGAGAAGCTGAAGACCATTAAGATGGGTAAGACTGATAGTGCAGCTGGATATATCACAAATATTACTAATGTGAGAGATGAGTTGGCAGCAGTTAGAGAGGTCATTCCACCCACTGAGTTGGTGCGGATTGCAGTGAATGGCCTTCCCAGTTCATGGCTGAACTTTGCTGATGGGTTTTGTGCATGTGAGACCTTTCCCTCTTGGGAGAGGTTCTGGGATGATTGCATACAGACATAAATCAGAAAGAACCAGCTTGGGGTAGCCAAACCAGTTGAGAAGGATGCAGATGTAGCACTTTTGGCAGGAGGCAAGAAAGGCAAGGGAAAGAAGCAAGCTTCCAAAAGCAGTGGTGGGGGAAAAGGAAAAGGTAAAGGTAAACAGGGGAACATGTAGAAGGACTATTCCAAAGTGAAGTGTTGGAATTTTCAGAGGATGGGACACTATGTAGTTGTGTGTTCAGAGAAGGAGAAGAAGGGGAAGAACCAGAGCATGGCAACATCAACAGAGATAGCGGACTTTATGGATATCTTTGACCGGGAGTTTGGGTTCATTTCTTGTGAGTCCACTAGTGCAGGATCATCTGGCACAGAGGTTGAGAGGGAGTGTGAATTTCCCTCCACTAGTGGAGTACCTTCAGGTATCTGGTATATTGACAGTGGGGCTTCACGTCATATGGCAGGAGTCCGTGAGTACTCCTCAGAGCTTTCATAGAGTGGCACTGATATAGAGGTAGTACTCAGAGATGACAGCATTGTTAGAGCAGTCGGTGTGGGGACATTTAAATTTGATAGGGAACCCAAACCTCCCTTGAAGGTGTCAGATGTTCTATATGTGATAGGGATGAGGAAGAACCTCATATCCGTATCAGCATTGGAGGACAAAGGGTATGAGATATTATTATGGAGAGGACATGTGCTAATATACCCCATGGGTGCTCCAGTTGATTTAGCTAGAGTGATAGGTGTACGACATGAAAAGGTGTACAAGTTTGCATTTCAGCTCCTTTTAGCATTGATCAGTGGTATTAGCAGCAGAGCTAGCAGTTCAGAGCTATGTGAGATTTGGCACCGCGGGATGGGGAACATGTATCATGGGGCCTTGAGGACATTGCGGGAGATTACTATAGGTGTGCCAGATTTCAGTACTAATCACTTTGATACATGCAGAGGATGTCTGATGGGAAATTTTTCCAAATCCCCTTTTCCCAACAGTGACAGAAGAGCGACTGGGATACTTGATTTGATTCATTCCGACGTGAGTGGTCGGATGTCTCATGTTTCCTTGAGTGGATATGAGTATTATGTTTTATTCATCGATGATCACTCCATGAGGATCTGGATTTATTTCTTGAAGACCAAGAGTGATATCTTCAAGCGGTTTCAAGAGTTCATAGCTCTTATGGAGACTAAGACAGGTCGAAAGATCAAGTCCCTAAGGTCAGACAATGGAGGTGAGTACACCCTTGGAGAGTTTGTTGATTATTGTGTGGAGGCAGGCATTAGGAGGGAGCTCACAATTCCTTACAATCCCCAGTAGAACGGGGTTGCAGAGAGGAAGAACAGATCCATCGGAGGGGCTGTCAAATCCATGCTACATGATCAGGGGTTGCCATTGTTTTTATGGGTATAGGCCTGCAACACTGCTGTATATTTGCACAATAGGATTATGCATCGTGCCTTCGGGCATGTGACTCTGGAGGAGGCTTTTTCAAGGAAGAAGCTTGATGTTGGTCATCCTTGTATCTTTGGGTGTATTGCATACTCCTATGTACCCAAGGAGAAGAGGACCAAACTAGAGCCCACCGCAGAGAAGGGTATATTTGTGGGCTACAGTGAGACCTCGAAAGCCTTTCGGATTTATATTCCTGCACAGAGGAGAGTTGTTGTCAGGCGGGATGTGAAGTTCGATGAGGACAGGGCTTTCAGGAGGTCATGGGAGTTAGAGTATCTGGATCAACCAGACCCTCAGGAGCAGCTGAGTCAGTCGGAAGGATCCAATGGGCAGGGATCAGGAGGATCTAGAGGTACATCGATTACAGTGTCAGGTCCGTTAGTGAGCAAAGGATCATACAATTAGAGGGGTGGTGCTTTGGGCAGCATCCAGAGCAGACCACAGAGTAATTCACTAGGGATTCCATTGATGGATAGTTCACACGGTTCTTCAGCATCTACAGGTTCAGGTTCAGGCAGGAGGACAATAGACAGATAGTCAGGAGTTCAGTCTCCTAATGATGAGGAGGATGAGTTTCATTCTCTAGTGGGAGAAGTGTTCCCGGGGAAGAGGAAGCCCAAGTGGCTTCAAGATACGTTGAGAGAGGCCACATCTGTTGCTCGGGCAAAGAGGCTAGTCAAAGAGAGTAGACCACCTGAGAGGTTTTGTAGCTGTATGGAAATGGTTGCCAAAATCATTGACTCTGAGCCTTCTATCTATGAGAAGGAAGCTAGCCAGTAGGTCTAGGGAGAGGCCATGCAGGAGGAGTATTCTTCTATCATAAAGAATGATGTTTGGGATGTGGTTTCGAGGCCTGAGGGAAAATTCGTGGTTACTTCCAGATTTTTTTACAAGGTAAAGCATGTTGCAGTTGGCAACATTGAGAAATTCAAGGCAAGGTTTGTGGCTAGAGGATTCTCCCACGTAGAGGGAGTTGATTATGAGGAGACCTTCGCTCTCGTGGCTTGATATACTTCGATTTTATCCATCATATCGATAGCATCAGAGATGGGTTGGAAGATCCACCATATGGATGTGAAGACCACATTTCTCAATGGCTTCATATAGGAGGAGGTGTACATTGAGCAGCCATAGGGCTTTGAGGTGCATGGGAAGGGGTCCCATGTGTGCAGACTGAAGAAGGCCCTTTATGGCCTAAAGCAAGCTCCCAGAGCTTGGTACTCCAGGATAGATACATACTTGCAGGAGATGGGTTTCATAAAGAGTGAGGCAGATACGAATCTTTACTTTATTGTGATAGGTGAGGAGCCTCTCATTCTTGTGATGTATGTGGATGACTTGGTCATTACGAGTGCAGAGAGACTCATAGAGCACTACAAGAGAGATCTTGCATTGGAGTTTGAGATGAAGGACATTGGCTTGATGCATTACTTCTTGGGTTTGGAGGTGTGGCAGGAGGACGGGCATTTATTCCTGGGACAGGGGAAGTATATTGTGGACATCCTTGGCAGATTCCACATGGAGGATTGTAGACCCATGTCGACACCGATGATCACCAACTAGAAGAAACTTCACGCTTCAGATTTTGAGTTGGTGGATCCCACATTTTATAGATAGCTAATTGGTTCCTTGATGTATTTGGTCAACACTAGACCAAATATATGTTTTTCAGTCAACATGATGAGCCAGTTCATGTGTGAGCCCAAGAGGGTGCACTGGGTTGCTACAAAACACATTTTGCGATACTTGTAGGGAACAATGGATTATGGTCTGAATTAAAGGTAGGGGGATGGAGTGAGATTGGTAGGTTACACTGATTCTGATTGGGTAGATTGTGCTTTTGATAGGAAGAGCATTTCAGGGTGTTGTTTTGGGTTGGGTTCGATAGTGGTGTCGTGGTTCAGCCGGAAGTAGCAGTCAGTAGCATTGAGTTCAGCGGAAGTAGAGTACATGGTAGCGAGTCTAGCTAGTTGTGAGGCCATTTGGCTTTGCAAGATGTTTTTTCTCTTATTTGGTCAGCCTTTGAGACCTTCAATGATTAACTATAATAATCAGAGTTGCATTAAACTCACGGAGAATCCAGTATTTCATGATAGGTCAAAGCATATCGAGATTAGATATCACTTCATTAGAGACTATGTTCAGAAGGGAATTGTGAAGCTTGACTATATTCCCACTGATGAGCAGGTTGCATATATTCTCACCAAATCCTTACCATGGGGCAAGCATTTTTACTTCAGAGACAATATGGGTGTGGTGAGGAACACCTTATTCGGTAAGAGGGAGTGTTGAAATTTAGTTACTGGAGGACAGGTGGTTCCCTAAGGCTTTGATCTTTGGCCTAACGAAAAGTGTCCAAAAGAATTTAATTTTTCTCCTAAAGTGACTTTATAAAGTTATAAAGTCAAATATTATTTAAAAGTGACTTTAAGTGATAAAGTTACTAAAGTCTAATTTTAAAGTGACTTTAATAAAGTCAATGTGAAATTAGAAAGTGAAAAGTGACTTTGGAAATAAATGACTAAGTGGGTCTTTATTAAAGTGTGGTGAATTAAAAAAATAGAAAGTGAGATTTAAATGAGCATGTAATCTCAGCCTAGATCTAAAGCTATCTCAGCCATTATATTTAGGGATTCCCCAAAATTCACTTAGGGTTAGGTTAAAGAAGGAAAATGAGGAAAATGTCATTAATTATTTCATGAGCAGATTGAGAGAAGGAGGATAAAAGAGATGGAGACATTTCTGGTTTTGAGTGTTGAGATTCAACAAGATGATGAGCTTAGTGAAAAGAGTCGCCTTCACTAAGTGGGCCTGCAAGCTATTTTTGGCGCAAAGTCTATTTTTAGACATGTTGATCATATTCTATGAGTTGCAAGATGCTATTTTTGGATGGTTGGTCAAGTTGGAAAAATAGATGGACTTATATTTTTAGACATATTGGGCGGAGTTTATTTTTAGACTGCCAGTCTAAAAATAGATATGTCAAATATTATTAGCTCTTAATAATATTTGGACTCTAAACATTATCTTATTCTCTTGGATCACTTCAGTTTAGTGCACAGATGTGGCACAATAGATGACAGAAGGAATTATGCTATTCCTGAGGGTTTACTGGAGCTATTGCATGGAGGAATCATCTAGAATTCAAGTGACAGAGTTTGGTGGAGTTGGAGAAGTAGTTGGTGGAGTTGTATTTAGTTTAACTCAGTTAGACTCAGTTGAGCTAGTTGTATCTAGTCTAACTGATTGATACACTAGTGAGAGTGGAGTGAATTAATTAGTTAATTAATTCGCTAAATAATAACTCATTAATGAACTAAAGAATACATCAGTTAACTACAGTGCATGGTAGTTTCAGTGGAGACCAGTGGAGAGATAGGTGAAAGAGCAAGTGTGACTATCAATTGTGACTATAGTGATGCATTGATTGCATCCAACACTCAATGGAGATGCCAATGAGGATTGCGTGAGCAGGGCTGGAGTAATTCACACTCATTCAGAGCCATTCTTCAGCAGGGATTGCATAGTAGAGGCAGGCTAGAAGGCGGCAAAGATCGGTGCATGGATTTCCAAGATCGGGCTTGATTAGTGTGTAGCGATTGTATTTTACTGAGAGCTTGATATGATCAACTTTGTATGAGGATTGTTACATGATATCTATGACATATATTATATACAGATAGTTGGGGTTTTCAGCTTCAGGCTTTCCCATTAAACAACTTTTTTAATGTGTATGAATTTTTATTGTTTCATGTGTGCATTGAAATCTTGATTTAATTTCCGCAAATGATCAATGGTGGAATAGATTTTGTATTTTGCATGAAGTTAAAATAGTGTGAGATCAATAGAATATTGGACATATAACACATAAGTTATATAATTTCTACATGGTATCAGTGGAGTATTTATCATTGGAGGAGATTGCAATTATTGAAGCGATTGAGTTTTGTGCTGGTGGAATTCGAATTTGCTGCAGTGTTTTCTTAGTGTCGAAGTTGAGCATTCATTGAAACTTCTTTCAACGGATTGCGATTGGAGTATGCCCTTGATGGGACCTCTAATTACATAGCATGGAAGGACAGGATGGAGGCGGTGCTAGATGATAATGGGGTGAAGGAGTTCATAGATGTTGATATTCTGAAGCTTGCTTATAGTGATGTAGCCGCACTTGACGCATGGCAAAAGAAGGTAGCAAAGTGTCGAAGGATTATGTTGGAAGGTGTGAAGGACAAAATTGTGTCCATCCTTCATGGGAAAGCCATTCCATTCTTAATGTGGAAGGCTTTGATAGACTTGTTCCAAATCAAAAGTGACCAGAGGAAGTTGGCGCTTAAAGACAAGCTCAAAAAAATAAAAATGGAGAAAGGCGACAGTATTCCAAAATACCTCACGAAATTTTTCCACTGCAAGGATGAGCTGGGAAGTGTGGGGGTTAATGTTTATGAAGAATACTTAATGAGCTTGGCTCTCCTTAGGCTTTTGAAGAGTTGGCATAGCTACGAAGACTCTGTCAATCGACGGGAGAAACTGCCAGGATGGGAGCGACTTTGGTCGGATCTTGTGCAGGAGGAGATAAGGCGAGGTACCAGCGATGGATCTTCATTGAAGAATGAAGATGAAGAAAATTGCGCTTTGGCTGCCAAAGCTCGAAAATGAAAAGGGAAGAAATCTTCCAAATCCGAAGCTAAAGGAAATACGCAGGATTTGTCCAAGGTGAAGTGTTTTCATTGTCACCAACACGGGCATTTTGCCACTAATTGCCCATAGAAGAAGAAGAATAAGAGCGTTGTTGGTTCTTCAGCAGGAGAGGCCTTAGCCTTGCCGTTTGAGCTCAACTTTTCTTTGATTGCATGCATGGTTTCAAGTGTGATGGGATTGGTGTGGTTTCTTGACAGTGGTGCGTCTTTCCATATGACCAGAGACAAAGATTTGTTTAGTGATCTAGAGGAAAAGGATCTTGGAGTGCACATCGAGATGGGAAATGATGGTAGATACAGTGCGACTGGTATCGGGACCATTTCCTTTGAGAGGGAGTCCAGTAAACCTTTCATATTAAAGGATGTCATGCATGTTCCAGGATTGAAGAAGAATCTGATCTCTGTGGTGATGCTAGAAGACAATGGTTATGATGTTGT
The DNA here is from genome assembly GCA_034641835.2 of Pinus albicaulis. Lineage (NCBI taxonomy): Eukaryota > Viridiplantae > Streptophyta > Pinopsida > Pinales > Pinaceae > Pinus > Pinus albicaulis. The sequence goes on from JAXQQM020075288.1 coordinate 127,720, forward strand.
TTTTAGTGAGGGAAAAGATTTCCTGTGCCATAAAACAACTTGTCAAACCAGAAGGATAGGGATTTGAGTTAAGAATATTTACCAATTGTAGGTAGATGGCAGTGCTGCAATGGCAGGCAAAGCAGAAGAAGTGGTGAGCTGGGATGAGGGCAAATTATGGCACAGGAGATTGGGCCATCTTCACCATGGCGCTTTGAATATTTTGCAGCAAATTTCTACCGAGCTTCCCAAAGGTACACTTGCGCAGTTAGATCAGTGCAAGGGATGTACTTTGGGAAAATTTGTGAAGACCACTTTTCATGGGAAGGATAGTCGTGCTTCGACAATCCTTGAGAGAATTCACACAGACGTGTGTGGACATTTCTCGGTTGCTTCAACAAAAAAGCACAGGTATTATGTGATATTTGTTGATGACTTTTCTCGTAAGTGCTGGATCTTCTTCATGCAGAAGAAGAGCAAGACATACTCAAAGTTCTGTGAGTTCAAGGCACTAGTTGAGAAAGATTCAGGGAAGCAAGTGAAAGCTCTCCGGAGTGATAATGGTGGTGCATACATCTCTGGCGAATTCAAAGACTTCTGTAGCAAAGAAGGAATTCGAAGATAAATCATAGTCCCGCATAACCCACAGTAGAATGGGGTTGCGGAGAGAAAGAACAGAATGATCATGGGTGTTGCATGGGCAATGTTGCATGATTAGGGCCTTCCCATACACTTGTGGGCTGAGGCATGCAACACTATAGTTTATGTACAAAACTGTTGTCCTCATATAGTACTTGGCATGAGTACACCCGAAGAGGCATTTCCTAGTAAGAAGCCTAATATTTCTCATTTGAATATTTTTGGCTCACTTGTTTACATTCATGTGACGAAGGATGCCAAGAAGAATCTGGAGCCGACCGCAGAGGTTGGGATATTTGTGGGGTACACAGAAACACCCCAAAATTATCATGTGTATTTTCCGGATAGTCGGATGACTGTTGTGCGACGAGATATCAAATTTCATGAGGAGAAAGCCATGAAGTTGTCGCTTGAGAAGGAGCTACACTTGCATGCAAAGGAGGAGCTACTTGTTCCTAAAGATGAGCCTCAAGATGTGGATCAGCCATAAGAGGAGGTTCATGGAGTGGAAGAAACCACTCATGTAGCGCCAAACATCAGAGGGCAGAAGCGCAATATAGAAGCTGAGCGACTGAATCTTGATGCAGTGCAGAATGTAGGAGTTACTACATCACAACACATATAGAGATAGTCACCTGACCTATTTATTGGATACATGGATATGATGAGCAAGTTTATCGTGACGGAGCTATCCTCTTTCGAGGAAGCTGTGGAGGATCCCGCATGGGTAGATGCCATGTTGGAAGAGTATAATTCGATTGTCAGAAACAGTGCATGGGAGATTGTCCGAAGGCTGGAAGGGAAATAAATGGTAGGTTCGAGATGGATCTACAAAGTGAAGCAAGCTACTGATGGTAATGTTGAGAAGTATAAGGCAAGATTTGTTGCCCTGGGCTTCTCACAGATCGAGGGGATTGAATATGAAGAAACCTTTTCACCTATCGCAAGGTATTCTTCCATACGAACCATCCTTGCTCTCTCAGCGCAGATGGGTTGGCACATTCATCAGATGGATGTGAAGACTTCGTTCCTCAACTAAATCATTGAGGAGGAGGTGTACATTGATTAGCCTGAAGGATTCGAAATATTCAGCAGCGAGTCGAATGTGTGCAGGCTCAAAAGAGTGTTGTATGGTCTGAAACAAGCACCTCGTGGTTGGTACACACAAATAGACAGTTATTTCACCGGACTTGGTTTCGCCAAGAGTGAAGCAGATCCAAACCTATACCAAATTGTGGTGGAGGGTAAGCTTTTGATCATTGTGCTTTATGTAGATGATTTAATACTAACGGGTGATGAACTGTTGATACACTCATGCAAGGCAGATCTTGTAAATGAGTTTGAGATGAAGGACTTGGGCCTCCTTCATTATTTCTTGGGATTGGAAATTTGGCAGCAGAAAGGTGAACTGTTTGTGTCTCAAGGCAAGTATTCCCGGGAGATACTGGAGAAGTTTCACATGCAAGGCTGCAAGCCTAACGACACTCCTCTTCTTGGTGGTTGGAGGAAAGAGGATGCTAAATCGACAGAGGTAGTTGATGCCACTGTTTATTGAAAGTTGGTTGGTTCGCTCATGTATTTAGTCAATACACAACTGAACATATGCTATGCTGTGGACTAGCTTTCACAAGCAATGGTTAAGCCTACCAAGCTCTTTTGGAATGTAGGAAAGCATGTCCTGAGGTATCTCAGGGGCACATCTGGGTATGGATTGTGGTACAGACAGTTAGATGAGGTGAAGCTGCATGGCTTCACGGATGTAGATTGGGCAGGAAGCCCAATGGACATAAAGAGCACATCCGCAGGGATTTTCAATATCGGATCTACAGTAGTTTCTTGGAATAGTAGGAAACAAAGATCCATGGCACTCAGTTCAGCAGAGGCTGAGTACATGGCAGAAAGTTTGGCTGCATGTGAGGCAATATGGATGAGGAAGATCCTGGTTGGTTTGTTCAGTTCTCATTTAGATCCTACTGTGATATATTGTGATAATAAGAGTTTCATTAAAATCTAGGTTAATCCAGTATTTCATGATAGATCTAAAAATATTGACATTTGGTACCATCATATCAGAGATTGTGTGCATCGAAAGATCATGTTTCTTTCTTACATTCCTACGGAGGATCAGGATGCAAATATTCTGACGAAGGCGCTCACCAAGAGCAAATTCGAATATCATAGAGACAGGTTCAGGGTGGCAGATAATCCCTATCTTGTTGAGAGGGAGTGTTGAGATTCAACAAGATGATGAGCTTAGTGAAAAGAGTCACCTTCACTAAGTGGGCCCGCAGGCTATTTTTGGCACAAAGTCTATTTTTAGACTACGTCTATTTTTAGACATGTCGATCATATTCTCTGAGTTGCAGAATGCTATTTGTGGATGGTTGGTCAAGTTGGAAAAATAGATGGACTTCTATTTTTAGACATATTAGGCGGAGTCTATTTTTAGACTGCCAGTCTAAAAATAGATATGTCGAATATTATCAGCTCTTAATAATATTTGGACTCTAAACATTATCTTATTCTCTTGGAGCACTTCAGTTCATTGCATGGATTTGGCACAACAGCTAACAGAAGGAATTACACTATTCCTGAGGGTTTACTGGAGCTATTGCATGGAGGACTCAGTTAGAACTCAAGTGGCAGAGTTTGGTGGAGTTGGAGAAGTTGGTGGTGGAGTTGTATTTATTTTAACTCAGTTAGACTCAGTTGAGCTAGTTGTATCTAGTCTAACTGATTGATACACTAGTGAGAGTGGAGTGAATTAATTAGTTAATTAATTCACTAAATAATAACTCATTAATCAACTGAAGAATACATCAGTGGAGACCAGTGGAGAGATAGGTGAAAGAGCAAGTGTGACTATCAGTTATGACTATAGTGATGCATTGATTGCATCCAACACTCAGTGGAGATGCCAATGAGGATTGTGTGAGCAAGGTTGGAGTAATTTGAACTCATTCAAAGCCATTCTTCAGCAGGGATTGTGCGGTAGAGGCAAGCTAGCAGGTGGCAAAGATCGATGCATGGATTTGCAAGATCGGGCTTGATTAGTGTGTAGCGATTTTATTGTACTGAGAGCTTGATATGATCAGCTTTGTATGAGGATTGTTACATGATCTCTATGACATATATTATATACAAATAGTTGGGGTTTTCAACTTCAGGCTTTCTCGTTAAACAACTGTGTTAATGTGTGTGAATTTTTATTGTTTCATGTGTGCATTGCAATCTTGATTTAATTTCCACAAATGATCAATGGTGGACTAGATTCTGTATTTTGTATGAAGTTAAAATAGTGTGAGATTAGGAGAATCTTGGACATATAACACATAAGTTATATAATTTATACATTGAGAAAGAGAAGGAGAGGATCAGTTCATCAAATTCGCACAACAAGGAGAGGCTAGACGCATTTCAAGGTAGCAGTCCATACAATAATAAATTAGCACAGTTTTCAAGGAATATTTCTATACAGCAGTAGTGGACACATTTTTTGAGGTTCATACAATAGCAAGGAGGCACATATTTTGAGGAGGAGCAGCAGTAGTGTGCATCATGCATTCCGAGGTTGAGTTTGCATGGTTTTCGAGGCTGAAATAAGCTATTGTGATTTCCATATAGTCCATACAGTAGTATGGAATTTATGGCACAGTTTTCGAGTAGGCCGTACAACATTAAATGTTGTTATCTCTTGCTGTAAAATTTTTGTTTTTATTGTTTTGCTGATTTGGCACATTTTCTGAGGCGAAGGCAAGCACGGAAAACGAGATAAGTCTGTACATTGTTTGTTGGAATTTTTCTGTATATTTCCTTTGTCTTTAAAAGCATTTTCCAGAAATAAGAAGAAGCTTTCGAACTTGTTTTCCCCAAGAGTTGTAGGGGGTTTTTCTAGTGTCACATTGACAAAAAATGAGCATGTCAAAATTCTGTATGTGGCTGATTTATTTTTTTGAGTTTTTATTTCTGCATTTCAGAATTGTGAAATTTCTAGAATTAGTGTTTTCAGAAAATATTTATTTTTCCATCTTGTTGAATGTATGGATATGGGAATGAGCATTTAACTATATGGGAGATATAAGGAGAAACTAAAAACCGAGGTTGGGTTATCAAATTTCTATAGCCATCTCAGACATCTTTGACGTTTCTGCAAGAAACAAATGACTTGTTCAACAGTCGCCCAAATTCTAAGACTAAGAATTTTTTTAAGAATGATTTCGGTATAACTATGAATCAACTCAAATTGAAATAGATAAATAAAGATCCCCATCCATCTTTCAACACATTTAACACGGTCATATATCCATATATCACTGCCTATGTTGCACTGGTTGTGGGGACAGGGGGATGCAGGGACGAGTTTCCGGAACGGCTAGAGTGCGCCCCCAAATTTTCAGGGGACGGCGGGTTGGGGACATCAAGTGCGGCAACTATTTATTATATTTATTATTTATTAAAAATTTGAAATTAAAATAAATTAAACATGAATCAAAATAAATAAAATACTAAAATGATAAATCTAAAGACTAATACTAATAGTCTAATAGTATATAAGCGTCATTGAGAATTGTGCATCACAAAAACAAATTTCATCATCATTGCATAACTTAAGTACTATTAGTTTCATACAAATTACAACCTACAATCTACTAGTGTCTAATATCTACATAATCATTCTATGATCATTGATGCATGATGAATCATTTCAAAATTTAAATAGCAGCTAAATCGTAAAAGTAAATAGTACTAAAATTTAATAAAGATTTAAACATGAACAATTCATTAAAATTTAAATATCAATATCAAATTAAGAGTCTAGAAGTAGAAAACCATGGATTATAAATTTATAAATTATATTCATAGACTATAATCCAAGAACAAAAATGACAAAAATTAAAATTTAAAAATAATAGTCACTAGTGTAGTTGCCAAATGGTAAAATGGTAAACCGTAAATGATTTAAGTTTGATAGGTATATGCATTAGCTTTTAGGTTGGGGTAAATGTAATTTAGGAATTTACATATTTTTAATTTAAAATTTTTAATTTTATTAAAATAAAATTAATTATTTTTTTTTATTATAAAAATGAAATATTTTAACATTTTTTTTTTACTTATGATTTGAAATTTTATTGGGGACGTCTAGAAGTCCCCGATTTATCGAGGGAAATTTTGAAAATCCCCAAAAATTCCCTGAATTTTTGAGGGACGGCTAGTGGACGACCTTGAGGTCACCAAGTCCTCGATGGAGTCCCCAGCAAATTTAGAACATTTCTGACGAGTTCCAAAGTCCCCGGAACGCCGGAACGGAGGGAACGACATGAAATTATGGCGGGGATGGGTCCTCATGCAACATAGATCATTGCGATGCATTGATGTTGTAATCACATTTTTTTTTTGTTTATCAGCCATACATTCCTATCATTAGAACATGAGTATCTTTGCCGTACGTAACTACCATTTTCTTACTTAGCCCTACGCACTTTGAATTTGATTTTCTGCTTATATTTGATAGCTAACATTTTGTCGGTGTCAGAATTAATGGCGCTCTTGGAAGGAGTTACCTTGTCTAATTTAGGCCAAAACTTGTCCTTTGCATTTGACACACCACGCGCCAAACAAAACTATAGTGCCTTGCAACTTAATTCTTCTCCATAGCCACCTATTTGCAGGTTGTCACAACTTTCAAATCTGAGGCTCTTTAAAACAATAAAACCTTAAAGCATTAAATAAAATTACTTGAGCGCTTCATAATAATCACGACTAGTTTAGAATTTTATTGTATGCATTTTTGTGACTGATCTTGTATTATCATGGTCTGATACAAAAACTGTAGCAATCTGATCTCTCTTGACAGTGACATATTTCAGGGACTGGTGCATAATTTATGGAGCATTTGAATTGGTATTTGTGAGCACAGTCTTGAGGACAATAGGCTGCATATAATAGGGCTCAACCTTAGCCTTAAGAGAAGCCCAACACAAGAAAATTCCCTTCCAAAACACTGCTGAAATCTGCGTTTGTGACAGCCCTGATTAGGGCACGCCATACTGCTCTCAATGTCCACGTAGTTCAGTAAACAAGCTTTTATAGGCCACGTTCCACCTTAGGAGAGGTCCTCCATGTATACGTTTCCCTTCAGTGTTGCTGTCCACCTACAACGCAACTCCTAAAGGGTTCCAACTTCTAGTTATGGCCCTGCGGCCTAGCCCAGCAGTGGATTGTACCTTCGGTCCCCTCCAAAAAGTCCAAAATTTTGCATTGAAGCAGTAGTAACACCCTCTTCTATGTTGTGCCCTTCCTAACCTACAAACGCACCAAAGATCAACCCTTTCATCTCCACGATGTCACCTACAACACTTAGAAATGCGTCACTACCCTTGTTTATGCCCATAATTTTCCCTAAATATTGTGGCTACCTTTTAGGGAAGGGATTTCCGTCCACGCTGAAGGTTAGGGCATCAACCAGCCCCAAAAATTCCCATGCTATCATTTACTGTGATGGTATGGCCTCGGCCTACCACAAAACCTTGATGTAGCTTACGACACCCTCCAAATAGAGTTTCTAGCCCATATAATAATCCCCAATAGACCTAAAACAAAGGTCTCCTAACTCGACCTTCCCAACAAGGCTACTCGGCCTTCTTCCAGCAGCTCGGTCACCTTATTGGCCTTGAAAATAGTCCTTATCTCGCTGACCTAGATTCTCAACAAGAATGAGCTTTGTCTTCTCCTAGCTCAGATACCATGTTAAATTCTGAAGATGTTCTATGCTTAGATGCAAATATACTTTAACCTTCTAGGGCACAATGAAAGTAAGATGCAGATAGAACATACCTATAGATCGATGGAAGACAAGCCAAAAATAGAGATAAATAATGTTGGAATTATGACAATTAGCAGGATGCTTCAACCATCAAAGTCTTCATAAGGTCAACCACCCACATGTTTCACACAACCCCAAAAATTTTCATCAAGAATACTCCATCAAGACGTTGCACCAAGAAGCCGTAAATGCAGAACCAAGAGCGCTTCTCCATCAACATCCAAGAGAGAAGAAAATGCTTCCACAATTGTGTGTGTAAATGAACTCCAAGTCTCTCCAATATATATTCATCTGTGGGGGTCTGTGACACATCTCTTATGCATGTGGGATAAATCTGGCCAACCTTGCACATGTGGAATAAATTCAAAATACATGTTCTGCTCATTCAATCAAAATCATATTTAGATTGATCTTGAACCTCTCCAAAAGAGGAATCCAATAAAAATATTGGCATCATCATCTAAGCATCACAACATGGAGTTTGGACCTAGTTGTCCAAAATTAACAGATCGCCAGGTTGGACTTGGTTGAACACTACATTGTAAGAACTACTATGTTGGAGCACTGTAATTTTTGAGTTGGGCATCAATAATAAAAGACCTTTCTGTAGGATACTTGAGTTGTATTAAATGGTGATGTGTTACTTCTCTGTTTAAATGTTTCCATTGTTTTTTCTTACTGTGCGTCTATTCATATGATTATAAAACAAAAATTTTAGATTAAGATTTGATGTTGGACCACCTTAATTATGTTTGTATTTAAAATCTGAATGTTTTCTGTTGAAGTATGTTTAAATAATTCTTAACTGCTCTTTAATCACTACTGAACACTACTATTTCCTCCACCTTATAATTCACACTACTCTAAAGATCCATTTATCACAGTTAGCTTGCCCTGTGATTCCCTTGAAAAGTTGATGCGCCATCCAACCCTTTGACTCCATAGCCCAATGGATTAGTCCCTGCAAACTTGCTCATCCAACCTACAAAATAAATCAAAACAACCAGTTCTCACAATCACTATAACTAGCCTAACATCAACATTCATAATATTAAGGAAAAATTTAATCATAAATAGAGAGAGCCCTCTCTGAGTCTAGGAAGGCTAGGTCCTGGATTCAAAAGTGGTTTGATGTTGTCCTCTATCATTTATTCTTTCCAATATTATAAATTATAGGGCCACAACATCTCCTTTGCACCTGCGCTGGTTCTAGAAATCCGGGAGAATGATCAGGATTCTGGAAGCTTCACCTTCTAGAAGTTTCCAAAAATTGTTTCAACTTCTTATCTTGGATAAATATTCGGATCCTATCCTACCTTAATTTGGATTTTTCACCACTTATCCTTTGATCCTATCTCTCCATAGGTGGATCTAAAACCTCAGAATGATAATTGTATAAGAAATCCCAACTTACCCCCCTCTTCTATATATTTACCCTTTCATATGCAAGAGGTAATGGTTCACTTTGGAGAGTGATTCTGCCCTTATGCTACTGTAGTAAGTGGTTATTATCCCATGCATAGGGTGACTTGAGGTAAATATTGTGACATGGAAAGGATGAGTCCACAACTTGGAGGAGCTCTTATACAAGATCAACTTCCACTTATGGTTGTAATATCCTTTCATTTATATTAATGCAAAGAATTCTCTGTTTTCCTATATGTGATGTCGTTATTTCACTTATTTCAACACCGTGTTGATCTAGTGAATAGAGTACTTCGATAATACTGCATATATCTCATAGTTTCTCATCTTTTGTTATCTAACTGCGTAGGTTCTAATTTTGGTGATTGGAGCTAGATTTGGAGCTTCCAAGCTAAAGAAGGATTCTATGCAGGACTTGCTTTGTCATATATTTACTTTAAGGAAAAATATTGAGTTCCTTGTCTCTTTGTTGTTCTAGGTTGACCACCGACCTAGGGGAGATAAATTTGTCTGCAATTGTAAATCCCATATAAAAAATTGGTGTCTCCACTGGGTATGGAGTATTCCCTTGGTGGATTTCCTTGTCCATTCTATTTGATTACCTCCTTGATAGACCTATGTTGCATCATCCAACCAAGAACAAACTTAGGAAGTGGCTTCATTCAATCCTTTTTAATTTTTTTGTGTCAGAATCCTCTTTCCTAGGCCCAATGCTTCCCCAATGCCTTTAACAGAGCATTGCACTTCACTCAAGCCCACTTTGTACCAGCGTTGCAAAGAACAGGTGCCTCCTTTGCACCAACATTGGCCCCTGTTTTTGCAGAAGTTTTGGCTTGGTTTTTGAGCTTCTCTCTCATTAGGCTTCTTCCAACTGATCTTAATTGAGTCTTAAGTGTCTTGTGGAATATATAAAACCTCCATTCAGTTTTCATTTGTGCTTGTTTTCCTTTGGTAAGAATTGGTTTTGATTTTTCTTTGTTCTTATCGTTTAGTTTCTTGCAACCTTCTTTTGTTTGATTGTTGATTGCTTGGATGAATTTTTGTTTGAGTCCTCATTATAAAAAGTTTAATTGAATATTTTCATCTCAGTTTTATTCATTTTGAAAATTATGTGTGGTGAAAAGAAAAAAATTGCATTGACATTTAGGGTTTTGCATGTGCATTAGTTTAGGAATAGTTGCATTGAAAGGGAAAGTGTATCTTGCATCTTGTTTGCTGCATATTCTATGTTGCATATTGATTTTTTCTTCCCTTCCTTAGGTAGATTTTCACTGAAAGAGAAAATATTTCTATTTTTCATGCTAGATTTACATTTTAGGATATTTAGGTGACATTCCCTGGTGAACCCCAAAACTATAACTTAATCAAAGATAACAGTAAAATTTATTGAATCAACCTAAGGAGAATTTGTAACATTAACACAAAAATGTAGAGGTATAGGCTAGAGATGTGTTCTGACGTCGTTAAATGTAGGAGTTGTCATTGTTTTCCGGCATTACATCCCGAGGGTGAAATATCATTCCACGTACATAAGTATATAAGATCATTCTCCACGTATATTAAAGT
>JAXQQM020091728.1:0-39348 GCA_034641835.2 Pinus albicaulis
GGTTTTGTAAATTGTATCGTCCAAGAATTGTTCATTTATGTAATGTATTGGAGGTTTCCCCCTCGAAGTGGCTTATTTCTAAGGCTTTGATATTTCTTTTCTTATATTTTTGGAGCTGGTTACACAATATTTGGTATCAGAGCTTTAGATTCTAGGGTTTCGCTGCTCCAAACAGGTCATCATGGAATTTTTGCTATAACTTTTTTTCTACGAAGTTTCAGAAGCTGAAATTTTTATGGTGCGAAGCCAAAATCCTGAGGAAGATTTTTCTAAACATTTCAGAGCTTGGTTCACAATATTTTTTGAGATATGATCTGTGGAATTTAGGTCTTTTTTCAAGATCCTAAACAGGTCATCGTGGAATTTTTGCTATAACGTTTTTTCTACGAAGGTTCGGAATCTGAAATTCATATGGTGCGAAGCTGAAATCCTGAGGACATTATTCAAAAAATTTCAGAGCTTGGTTCGTAAAATTTTTGGAGATATGATCTGTGGAAGGTAGTGCTTTTTCAGGCTCCTGAATTTCATCTCAAAGAGGTGATCGTGGGGAAATTTCAATAACTCTCTCTTTGGGCATTGGATTTGAGTACCGTAAATAGTGGTCACAAGTACACAGACTTTAGTTTCTTGGCTATCAATTTCAAAGACAAAGGACGAAAAAGTGACACGTGGAAACTCCTACAAGTTCGCTCTACTGAACCAGTCTAGAATTAGGTCATTGTGGGAGATTGGACACAACTTTGTCTTGGAGAATCCAAATTAGATCAGACCTGTGGAATTTGAAATAAGCTTCAGAGGGCTACTATAGGGCTGAATTTCAGATATTGAATATTTTCAATTACAGAGATAATTCAATTTCAATATCGATCTCCTCAAAGCAAGTAAAAGGTGTGTATTTTTTTCCGAATTGCATAGGTCTTGTTTGAATAATCAAGTTGAATTGATTCCAAGGGCATATTGTAGAATAGGTATCAATATTGGATTCTAAAATGGCCCCTAAAAAGAATTTAACACCCATTAAGCCTTTATAAGGCTCTACTATGACTCATGAAGACGAAGAAGGGCAACATGACATAACAAAATTACAAGAGCACGTGCAACAAATTTCGCTCTCGCAAAGAACAACAAAAAATGAAATGGAAGTTTTGAAGAAAGGCGTGGAAGGCCAAAAGTAGAAGGTGCATTAGTAAGTAGGATTATTCTACTTCTAAGTAGGATTATTGTAATTTATTTTGTATATTTTCATTAGTATGCATAGAAAACCAAGCTAGAAACAGAGCTCATTAACCTAAAGTTTTAGTTTTATATTAAAAAATAAAAATAAAAAAAATTAACCAATAAGATATTTCCAGCTGCTATTTCGACCATTAAGAAATTTAGAGATCTTATTTGGCCTCATATCAAGGCAATATGTTTGAAAAATTAGGATAAATATTCATATAACTTGTGGAGTCAATGCTTTTACTTCATCCATATTACCGAAATGGAAATTAATGCTAGCATTAGTTGATAATCATTAAATTTTTGGTGTGTAGGTACTTGGTAATATATCACACAACACACCATATGCACAAATGGTTGTGTGAATGTGTTGGTGTGGTGTCTATAGAAAGAGACACTTATTTTTCTCCTGCTTAGAGAAATAAATTGAACCCCTATCAGAGAGTTAAAACCCTGATGGGAGCGACTATGATCTATTAGTGCAGAAGACATGATTATGAGGGATGAATCTCTCGCAAATGAAAAATTATATGGCCACCCTTACTGAAAAGATTAAGGGGATGACGTCATTTGCAATAACATTGGTTTTCATATATGGAATTATATTTTTGAACTCTTTGTTAGTCAAACATGATATAACACTTCCGGTCTTTACCAACAAAGCCTACATGTCTGTCTCATCCATTAAGGTAGAGCTTGCTTCTTCATTCAAGCTTAGCCATAGTCATTCTATATAGATAGTCATTATAAGAACTAGTCACACTACATAAGAACTATAACTTAGTGTAAGCTAAATTGTCTAAATATAGTCATCATAAGAACTAAATCTAATTAGAACTCTTTATCTTTTTATTATCGGAAGTCTTTTCAGGAGAATGTTAAGTATAATAAGATAAATAATATATTGCAAGGTGAGCATATCCCTGTCTATAGAAAGCAATTAAATAGAATTTTCGAAGAGTGAAAGAACATGAACTAATGATGAAACAATCATTCATGTAGGTGAATTCTAAAGTGCACTACACTGATGTTCTAATTAAATTAGTGTAACTTAACAAACACCGCTTACCATCCATCCATTTGTACACAAAACCTGAGGCATCTATAACTCTAGTACTGACGGATAGTACACTACCCTAAGAAATTTTTTACCCAGTGTAGACATATCTCATCACCGACTTCTCAGCCAATGCATGATGGAACATAACCACTTCATGTTGAAATGCATTAATAAATTCATAATTTGATTTTTCCTTAATTAAATTAGGAGAAAATCACATTTCAATTTTAGTAAAATACATGGAAGAATTTAACTAAAGTGATATGGAACTTATCATTTAGTTAAATCAGTTAATTCAAGCAGGAGACACTTGAGTTATGTTTAGTTATGATTGATTGCTAATTTATAGCAATATGTTTCAATTAATTTTATTTATTGTGAGTTTAAATAGTTCTATCTGATTAAGAACTAGTGGAAGATACAATAGTGGAGTGCATCACTTTGTGATCAACCAACTAACTCATCAATCAACCCAATATAATTGTTGCATATAGGTAACTCAAGTTACCTAGTTTATATTGGAGTTTAATGGTAGTGTACTATTAGTTATAGACAATTCCAAATTTTACAGGTGATGCATGCAAGCTAGAGAAGGCCTTACAGGGATTGCGCAGTTCTAGATGGGGATTTCCTTAATTAATAGGGGCTTAATTACTTGAGAAACAACACAAGGAAATAGGGACTTGGGCAGGCTTGGATTTTGTTAAGTATTGACCAAAGATAGTTTGTGAAGCAGTGAGATAGATTATACTAGTGTAGATGTTTCTCGGGCTTGAGAAAGCATTGTATTTCTTCTCTATTTTCTGACTAATGCAATACATATAGGAAGGTGTTTTTAGCGGTTTCTTTCCCCTAGAAAATCATTGTGAATTGTGTGATTGAATCTTGTCTCATGTATGTGTTGTGATTTCGTGATATTTATTATTTTCCATAGTTGGTAGAGTAGATTCAAGTCTTTAAATTTAGTTAAATTCCATAAGAAGTTTGAATCTATGAGGGTTTTCTACATGGTATCAGAGCTGAAATCACAATGTAAGAGATAATTTGAAGTTGGCTTTGCAGGTGAATCAAATTTGTTAGAGAAATTATCTAAAGCTAACAGTGTGGCATTTTATGGACTAAGACTCAAATATTCCCTTGAGGGTAACTCGAACTATATTTCCTAGAAGGAAATGATGGAGGCAATGTTGGAAGATAATGTGTTGAAGGAATTTGTAGATAAAGATATTCCTAAACCTCCAACAACTGATGCTCAAGATCTAGAAAAATGGAAGAAGTGTGTTGTGAAGATGAGGAGGATCATATTGGAGATAGTTTGAGATCATATTGTCTCGAATCTCCATGGGAAAGAGAATCCATATGCAATGTGGCAAGCATTGATAGACTTGTTTCAAAGCATAAGTGACCACAAGAATTTGGCAATGAAGGACAAGATTCAAAATATCAAGATGGAAAAGGGCGACACAATACCACAACACCTGAGCAAGTTCACCCAATGTCAGTGAACTTGGGAGTTTTGGTATTACGGTTGTAAAAGATGATATGGTAAGCCTAGCACTCATAGTCCTTCCTAGGGGTTGGCACAACTATGAGGATTCCATAAATGGGAGGGAGAAGCTACCAAATTGGGAGCGATTATGGTCCAACTTGGTGCAAGAAGAGATAAGGGGGAAAACCAGAGATGATACCTCATCCAAGTGTAATGATGAGGAGAAATTTTCCTTGGATGGAAAGGAAAATAAATGCAAAGGGAATAAATCCCAATCTAAATCAAAATATGTTTAGGAAGGAAATATTAAATACTTGTTGAAAATCAAGTGCTTTTACTGTCACGAACTGAGACACTATGCCATGAAGTATCCACACAAGAAGGCATATAAGAAGCCCTCAGGAGGAGCAGCAAGTGAAGCTTTTGCTTCATTGTTCGAACTTTATTTCACCCTCATCGCTTGTATGATGAGCTTGGTGGTGGGAAGTGTGTGGTATCTAGATAGTGGAGCCTCATTCCATATGACAGGAAACCTAGAATTTTTCATTCACTTGGAGGAGAAGGACCTCTAAATTCACATCGATATGGGAGATGATGGATGGTATAGTGTGACCAGTATTGGTACAGTTAATTTTCATAGGGATTTTGGCTCCCCTCTCAGATTAAAAGATGTCGTGTATGTTCTGGGTCTGAAGAATAATTTAGATTCAGTTGCTATGTTGGAAGAACGTGGTTATGATGTGATATTTATAAAAGGGAAGGATTTCCTTAGACACATCACCATGGGACTAGTGAAGCAAATCGGGGTTCGAGTGAAGAACCTATACAAATTAGATGTAGAAGATTGTGCAGCATTGGGAACGAAAACAGAGAAGGTGCAAAGTTGAGACATCGGTGTATTATGGCATAGGAGACGGGGCCATTTGCACCATGGAGCTTTGAATATCATGCAGAAAATTTCTATAGGACTTTCCAAGGGTGCACTAGAGTAGCGAGATACATGAAAAGGGTGTACACTAGGGAAGTACATCGAAGCAGCCTTTCATGATCGGGACAATAGAGCACAAAAAAGCCTTGAAAAAGTTCACTCGGATGTGTGTGGACCTTTCTCGACAACTTCCATGGCTAAGAACATGTATTATGTTATATTTTGAGATGATTTATCATGGAAGTGATGGATATTCTTCATGCAGAGGAAATTCCAGACATTCTCCAAATTTGTTGAATTTAAATGACTTATTGAGAAATATACTAGCAGGAAAGTGAAGGCTGTCAAGAGTGGTAATAGTGGAGAATATGTGTCGAATGAGTTTAAGAAAATATGTGCAAAAGAAGGCATTCGATAAGAGTTTATAACAATCCATAACCAAAAATATAATGGGGTGGATAAGTGGAAGAAAAGAAGTATTTTGAGAGTTGTGTGGTCCATGTTGCATGACTAGAGCCTAT
Source organism: Pinus albicaulis (assembly GCA_034641835.2). Taxonomy (NCBI): domain Eukaryota; kingdom Viridiplantae; phylum Streptophyta; class Pinopsida; order Pinales; family Pinaceae; genus Pinus; species Pinus albicaulis. The sequence goes on from JAXQQM020091728.1 coordinate 5,220, forward strand.
TGTTGCACTTGTGGGTTGAAGCATGCAACACAATTTTTTATTTGTAGAACATGAGTCCTCATCAGATTCTTGGGATGAGTACACCAAAGGAAGCTTTTTTGGGGAAGAAACTAGAAGTGTCACATTTGAGGATCTTTGGATCATCAATTTATTGTTATGTTTCCAAGGATATTTGAGGAAAAAGCTAGAGCCTACAACTGAGTTGGGTATATTTGTGGGGTACATAGAAACACCTCACAACTATCGAGCGTACATGCCATATCTCAATATGACAGTCGTTAGGAGAGATATGAAGTTTGATGAGGAGAAGGAAATGAGGTGTTCTCTTGAGAGGGAGCTTCAATTTCATTCAGATCATGAGATTTTGGCTCCAAATAAAGAACCTCGGGAAGTTGTGGAGAAATCAGAAGCATGGGAACAGAGAGTGGAGACACCCACTCAAGCAGAGACATAAAAATATAGAAGGAAGCACACCAGAGAAGATGAAAAATTATTTCATTATTCTAGAGAGAATGGGGGAGCACCCACATCACATCATAGGCAAAGGAGGTCACCAAATTGGTACATTGGCTACATTGCTTTGATGAGCAAGCTTGTAGAGAGTGATACATCCTCATTCAAGGATGAAGTGCAAGATATATTATGTGTTGATGCCATGGTAGAGGAATATGATTCCATTATCAGAAAAAATGATTGGGAAGTGGTCCCAAGACCATAGGACAAGTTAGTGGTAGGTTACAGGTGGATCTACAAGGTGAAGCAAGCAGCAGATGGAAGAATTGAGAAGCACAATGCCATATTTGTGGCCAAGGGGTTATCTCAGGTGGAGGGAATCGAATATGAGGAGACCTTACTCAAGTAGCAAGGTACTATTCAATCAGATGAATTATAGCACTTTCAGCACAGATGGGATGGAAGATACACCAGATGGATGTGAAGACAACATTCCTCAATGGAGTGCTTGAGGAAGAGGTGTACATTGAGTATCCTAAAGGATTTGAGACCTTCGACATAAAGTCGCATGTATGAAAACTCAAGTGAGCATTGTATGGATTTAAACAAGAAACATGTGCTTGGTACACCAAGATTGACATATATTTCACCATTTAGGCTTCACAAAAAGTGATGCAAATGCAAACCTTTACCATATTTTTATTGAAGGTAAATTATTGATTATAGTATTATATGTCAATGATTTAATTTTAATTGGTGATGAGAATCTAATAAAATTTTTCAAAGAGGATATAAAAATATTATTCGAGATGAAGTTCATGGGGCTCATGCATTATTTCCTTGATTTTGAAATATGGAAAGGACACGGGGAACTATTTTTCTCTCAAGGAAAGTATGCCAACTCAATATTGAAGAAGTTCCACATGGAGAGCAACAAACCCATTGAGAATCCTCTAGCAGAGAATTTGAGGAAGGAAGATGCTACTTAGGTGATGCAGTAGAGGCTACCATTTACAGGTATCTTGTGGGTTCACTGATGTATTAGGTCAAAACACGACTGGACATGTGTTATGCAGTTAACCAACTTAGTCAAGTAATGGTTAAGCCAACTGAACTGTATTGGAAGGTATCAAATTATTTTTTGAGATACCTCGGAGGAAATACAATAAAAAATGAATTTATAAAATGAATCAATACATCATTCATTGACCTTATAAATTTAGTTCGTGCATTCCATAGTCCAAACAACATGAATACCCACTCATACAAAACTTGCCATGTTTTGAAGGAAGTATTCTAGATATCTTCTTATATGACCTAAATAAACATGGTGATATCCTTAATTTAAGTCCATTTTGGCGTAATATTTTCCTGGCTACAATTGATCTAACAGATAATCTATCCTAGGAAGGGGCTCCCTGTTCTTAAGCATAATTTTGTTTAATTCTCAGTAATTGATACACATCCACCAAGTCCCATCGTTCTTTGAAACAATAATGATGGGTGAACCACACAGTGATATACTTGGTCGAATGCCACCCTATTCTAATAGTTGTTTCAATTTCTTTGTCACCTCACTTTCTTCTATGATAAATTTCCTATATAGCCCAATGTTTTTCAATTTGGAGTTTGATAATAGTTGGATCTCGTGCTCCAATTTCGTCTTGGGTGGTACCCCTTTAAGTTCATGGGACACATCCTTGTATGCATGTAGTAACTCTTCCATATTTTGTTTCTATTTCTTATTACACCCTTCTAGGGATGAATTTTCTCTCACTAACTCTTCTATATACTTATTTTCTCATAAGAATAGTAAAACATACCTCTTTCTAGAACTAATCAATTTCATGGCTTTGTTGGAACTTACCAATGAAATTTTGGGCTTGCCCTAATTCACATTTATGGTGAAGTATTTTCCATTCTTGATAACACAATATTGGTTTTCTCTCCACATGAATATTACATCATGCATGTACATATATGGACTTCCAAACACCACTCCATATATGTCAAGGGAAGCCACATCTAGCTCTACTTCGTCAATAAAATCAACGCATAGCAAATATAATTTTTAACTATTTGGTTACCTTTATTTATGCATCCTAATGGATTTGGGTGTGGATAATAATGAACTTCCAAACCCAATTTATTAATGAGATATGTTGCATGATATATTCTTGTGATCATGAGTTGAACAAAACATCAATCTTCATCTTCTTGACCTATATCTTTATGTGGAAGATTTTGGTAATTTAATTCTCTTCCTATTGTTGAATAATACTTAGATTCACCTCCTTCTACACTAATGTACATACAATCTTCTCATCCATGTCCAATTTGCATTCAACCTCATTACTCGAATCAGTGGCCATGAGATTCTTCTTCTTTGCATCTTTCTTTCTATTTTTTGGGTTAAGATTTAGATGAAAATTTAATGACTTCTCTATATGACCATCAACATTTCATTGATTGCATTGGTTGTTGGGATATTTGCACTGGTATGTTGTGGTTTTTTCCTTTTATTCCTTTCCCCCTTTAGACTTCTTCTTCCCCTCCTTATAAACATTCCGGTGCTCCTTCTTCTTTGACCCACTAGATTGATCTGCTGGATTTCACTTTCTTCTAGCCTATTTTCTCTAGGTAGTATGCATGTGCACAAGCCCCATCCATCAATATAGGTTTAAAAAACCTTAATTTCTTATGCATATGGCTCTTTAGTCCCCCCAACTACTTGAGGAGTATGTATAGGTTCTTTGCAAAGATACCCAATACTATGGACATTCTTTTTAATCCAATTATGTACTCTTATACACTCTGCCCCTACTTCTACCTAAAGTAATGGAAGCAAATCCATTGGTCCTCTACATACCCGAGAGAATAAAATTGTGACTTTATGAGGGTTTTGGAATCCTCTTACTTAGTCATTGGAGGATCTCTCTCCAACCTCAAGGTCACTGTGTCTTTCCCACCAGATTAGGGCATGGCCCTCTAATTCCAACTGAGGAAATGAAATATTTGTTTCTTCCTCTATATGATGAACACTAAAATAAGCTTCTAAATGTTGTAACCAATGATTTATATTTATAACATCAATCTCACATTGATACTCTTGATTTTATCCTTCACTTCCATTTTTAATAGAGATTATGAATGCTTCAGGACACTCGAACTGTGTTGATATTTTTCAAGTTTTGTGTTCAACTCCTTCAATGTCTCTTCCTTATCTCTTGATCTCCTCTCTTATCAAACCTATGTGTTAAAACCCACATCTTCTCATAATATCCCAAGTTTATTTGTAAGGGCTTCCATCATGAGGTTCACATTACAATTTATATTGGAAACTGGTGCTTCCAACCACACAATCCTCTCCCGTGTGGGATCTTGAGGGTTGTTCATAGATTTTTTGACCATGACTAAGTTTTTGTGAGTTTTGGCTTAACTGATCAAGATCCCCTGCAACACCCCATGATATTCCCAAAGAAACATTATTTGGTACCACTATGATCCATAAGCTGTAGTGCATATTCCAATGGACAGGTCATCACAATAAATTTAGTAAAATTATACTTAAAAAATATAATACCTATACTATGTGAATTAATCTCCCTTATAGATTTATTAAGTCACAATTTCATGAATGCAACATGTAACGTGTGAAAAATATAGAAAAAATAAAAATAAAATCATTTACAACCATAATAACACAAAATATACACTAGGAAATCATTTCAGGAGAAAACATAGCTCGAAGGCGAGGTTGTTAGTTCTCTTTCTCTAAATGGAAAATGGATGAAAGGACAAAGAATTGGTGTATGTCGTCTAGAGGAGTTGCTAAAATTCCCAAATCCTCTCTCTTTTATCTCTCTCCCTATCTACTCTTGTCTACTATGATCATTTATGGAACAAAATTGCACTTGAATAGAATGGAACCCCTTTTCCTCCCAGTGGCTTAGTTATAACATAGCTTAATAGCCTACCAGTGGCTGAGTTGACCCATTAAACTCTGAAGAAAAGTTATAATATGGACTCTTCTAAATTATTCTTCATCACGATCACATGGATAACCCATTTTACATCAATAATTGGGGCCTACCTGACATCCTGTTGAATTATGGTGGTAGAAATAGGAAGGTCAACTTCTGAGTGGAATTATGTTTTCATATGGAATTTTATTGAGGTAATTCTTGTGTTTTTGGAAAGGTATTTGTGTGTAGAATAGTGTGAAAATGTGTGAAATTAAGTGGAATTTTTTTACTCCCAAAAAATGTTGTTTTATGCCTCAAACTACTCACCAAAGGTTTTAGGCCCTAATTGTCCAAACTGGGTCACACTAGTAAAAATGGTCCTATGAGTTGATTCCTCCAAATTTTCCACTTTGAAAGCAATGAGATAGATGATAAACAATATAATTATATAATATGGATCACTATAGGGTCCTTATAAAAAAATCAAGGCTTTGCAATATAGTCCCTTTAAGAGATTGAATAAGGTGTGAGATAACGCCTATAGGCTCAGTCTAACCCCGTACATGCACATTTATTGAATGGTGAATGTAGATAATATAAAATTATATGAGCCTTCTCTACTAAATCACGAAGAGGAATTGGTCCTACCTTCTGTATAGGTTTGGCACTAGATTCTCAAGCAGAGCTGCTAAAGGATATAGTTTTGCAAAAGAAGCCTAGAACTACAAGACAAGGGTAGCATTACCTTTGGTAGAGTAGGTTGAAATTTCAACTTCCAGAAAGGCTAAATGGTACACCTAAGAGAAGGTGGAGGAAAAATTTCCTCGCCTCATTTATTAGAAGCATTTGGTGACCAAATTCCTTCCAAATTGAGGAGGTATGATTGGGATATGATCATTGTATTGTTTTTCATTTATTTTAACACTTTTAGAGTGGGAAAATTGGAGGGATCAACTCATAGGACCATTTTTACTGGGGTTTGAAAACTCCTAGAAGTGTATTGAGACATTAAATGGTGTTTTTGGTGGTAAAAAAATTCCACTATAAGTGAAAAATCGCCCATAGATATTCTACACACATATACCTTTCCAATAACGTAAGAATCGCCTCAATCAGAGTTATGCCACCCATAATATTACCTTCTTGTCTTTACCACCATGATTTGAGAGGATGTTACGACAACCCCCATTATTCATGGAAAAGGGTCTATGGTGTAGGGGTAACCCCACTTCACCCACATTCCCAGTGTCCAAATACTTCCTCAATTGTTTGTGTGTGTAATGTATCCAAAATTTCATTTCCCAAAGCTATGCGCTATCCTGACAATCCCATCAGACCCAATTCATCTTTTTATTCAACAAGGGTCTTCTTAATCCTTTCTTCCATTCATTTATCAAATTCCTAGAATTTTATTAATGAATACCTTGATAAATTTCATAGGCCAAAAGGCAACCCTTATATCTCCCTATCTAAAAATTATTTTGTCAAAATGGAACCACTTCACTCAACCATCCACAATTCATATAACACTCACGTCGCATATTCAGCATTATGCGCATACCATAGTATCTCAACATATATAATAGATATATGCAATTGACCGCCAACTATATATATACAATTAACCTTGATCAGGCTCTTTTAACATATTCCATCGGACCTTGTACTAAGATTATAACATGTCGAATAATCATTAATAAACCAATTCATATATATATGACTCCGCCAGGCCCCACAATTCAATCAAACGAACGCATACACCGTACCTTGCTTAACCTCCGGACTCTTCTGTTAAACCTTGGGCAAGTTCAACACGCGATCGTCGTTCGATATCGAGCCTCTAAATCGACGGCTTGTATTAATTTCGCTCGGCGTCTTCAGTCAATTTATAACGCGCGAAGGCGCACTTTAACCAGCGGTTTTGAAATGTCGGTCGGGACACATGTCATCAATCCTGTGGAATCGCTGCAAATTCTTCAATACCGCCTTTCGTATAAAGGTGGTGTGAAAAACCCGTTGTTCGGTTCCAAACCACTTTCACTGTTCCTTCGGTCAAGGTTCCGCCTCTCCAGGTTCCGGATCTTCGTCTTTCGCTCTTCCTCACTACAATCTCAACGTTGTAATTCTGCACATTTTGATTTCGTTCCACATTATACAGTGCTCGTCCCTCTGTTCCTCACGCAAAGTTGCAATACCATGCCACTGTTAACTTCGGTGGATCTTAATACATGACTCTCCACCAGCATTCGGAGTTATGCAATCACACAGGGACGGAATACATAAATTTCAGTGTCAAAGAGCTCTCGTGCATGCACAGGTACAGAGCATCACCATAATTTGATCATACACAGGAGTCCGCTCCGTCTTTCACACCGGAATTCCTACTAAAATTTATACAGAGTTCTATCACTCTATTCTTATCTAGGGCTATGGGATTCGAACTCAATTACACAGAATCTGTTACTCTTCATCAAGATGCATACATATATCCACGCAGGACTTATTCACATAAAGCAGTTACACATTCACACATGAACTAATTCCACAAGGCACAAATATACTGAAACATTTCTTAATTACCCAATGAATTGACATACAATTACTGACTGGCGAGATCTTCAGTCTGATGGACTTCTTCCTTTCCTATGCAGCTCTCTGCAAGTACAGGTGCAGCCCTGTGTAGCCCTTCCTGTGCAGGTCCCCCCGACTCTGTCACATAGGTTTATTTTATAGAACTACAAGGAATCTATTCAATTCCTTGATGACTCACAGACTCTTCAACATCCTACAGTTCTAATTAGATTAAATTCCAAAACTGACTATCTCCTCGGGTGCCCATCAATCATTCAGGCAGTTACAATATTTTCCTTTCTAATTAATTAAAATAACTCAACTATGGATATTTACATGGGGAAAATAAACATGAGACCCCCCTCTAATGTTTATTTATGTACAAAAGTGTTTCGGGTCTAATGCTCCTGCATCAAACTCCCCAGGTCCAAATGATTCATGATCTCCTGATCATGTGATTTATCTTTATCTGCCTAGATCCCATACTCTGTTCTGCAACTGGTTATTTGTTGCAGCATTCTTCTTTTGCCTTCCTCCTGGCTACCATACCTTGTGCTGTAGCTTTCCACTTATTATGCCCTCACAGTCTGTGACTATCTCTTTCTTGTTGCTGCTAATTCCCTGCTTCTTTTTTGTTGTCCTCCTCTGAGGCATCCTCTGCATTAGGTTCCTTATCCATTCAATTTCTCTATCTAATCTTTCCTCTGACTGTAGGATGCTTGCTTCTGTTTGCTGCATTCTCGTCTCTTCAGTTGTTACTGCTGCCTTATTCAATATGCTTACTGCCACCCAATCATCCATACCCTCTCTGCAATAGTAAAACTTTTGCTCTTCTGCTGGCAACACTTCAGCTTGTTGCTCCAGCACTCTCTCCAGCAACACCCCAAGTTGTTGTTCTGGCAATTCACTCTCTCCTCTTCCGAATATCTTCAACAACCATTTTTTCCCTCTCCTTTGGCCAAACAAATCTTCTCCATGCTGCAACTCAAGTTCAGCATCTTCTTCTTCTGTTCTGGCAATCTTCAGCAATTGCCTTCCTTCTTCTTGATTGATTCCAGCAATCAAATCAAGTTCTCTAGCCACTGTATCTTCATCTTCTTTCAGAGTGAAACTCTGGTTCTCCACTGCTGTAACAGCCCCAATAGTCTTCCATACAGTCTTCTTTTCAATCTTCTCTTGGCTATTCGAACAAGCCAATTCATCCTTGCTATCAACAGCAGCAATCTTTTCCTGCATTTGAGACATGGCTATCTCATCTTCATTCAGCTGCTCATCCTTGTTCTGCAACAGCTATTCTTCTTCTAAGACAACTCCAAGTGATGGATTGTCTTCTGCCTTGCCTGTCAACACAACCACTCTATTGGTTCCAAAACCCCAAGACCCAATGGTCCCTACTGATGATTCAATCAGCAATGCTTTTCTATCTTCATCCCATTGTGTCTTCTCATTCTGCAGCCCCCAATTCTGAAATTGAGGTCTTCTCTCTTGTAAGGAATCTTGTTGATTCAACATACTCTCCAGCAGCTCAATTTCCCCATTCCATGGTTTAAAGTCTTCCACAGAATTCTCCTTCTCTTTCAATTGACTGCCCCATGCTGTCAATTCTCCTTCAGCATCAACAGGATCTGCACTCCTCAAACATTTGTTAAAACAAAATTCACAAGGCCTCAAAGCCTTTCCTTCTTCTGTCAGCACCTCAGTATGTTGTCCCAACTTTCTTTTCTCTTCCATCAGCACATTAGAATGTTGATTCCAAATCTTCAAAAATTTCTTGAGACTGTCAGCCAGTCTCTCTTCTGCACCATCCCCTTCAAGGATTTCTTTCTGTTCCAGCTCATAAAAATGAACTCTCTCATCTTCAATCATTTTTGTCCTTACCATCTGAACACCTTCCCTCCGTGGTCCTATCCTTTGCTCATGCCACAATCTTGGCATCTCACCACAATCTTCTCTATCTTCTGTTGTCACTATCTCCTCAGTCTTCATCAGAATAAAATCCCGATTTCCCATCTCTGCAAGGACTCCAGCTACCTGCCCATTATGGCCATTTAACAAAAGCAACCTGTCATTATCAGCATTAATGACAAGTTCATCATCATCAACTCCATCGAAACAATCTCTTATACCAAATAAGGAAGTAATGAATTCCTTCTGCTGCAGTAGTTCCATCTGTTCTCCATCTGAAAGATACTCATCATATCTTGCTTGGGAACAGTCAACTTCATCTGTCACATTATCACCATGTGAGCTGCCTTCATTAACACCTGCATTCACACACAACTTGTCAGTTGTAAAAACATAAGACCTCATGGTCTCAATTGGTGATTTGGTCACCAAATATTTCTGCTGTTCCAAGTCTTCTATCTTTCCCAAAGATTCTTCAATGGTTCCTTCTTTAGAGTCCTCAAGCTGTTCAACCTCTAGCTTCTAGCAAATATCACAAACTACATCTCTTCTACTTCCAATATGTTGGAAATCAAAATCTTTCTCCAAATGTACATGGACATCCCCAAAACATGTAGCTGCTCCATTTTCTTCCTTAGTGAAAACATCAGCAGTCTGTTCACTTGCTATTCCTGAAAAAAAACAAAATATGTCAGATGTAAGGCTCTTGGACCCCTTGGTCCCACTTGAAGCTTCAATCCCCAAGTCCTTCTCCAAATACTCAATTTCCCCGAGTATTTCCTTTTTCTTCCGAGCATTCATCATCTGCTCCTTCTTCCTTAGTAGCCTTTGCCACTTTATCTTCTTCTTCATGAGCCAACCAATTCTCTGGCTTTCTTCTATCCTTCTCTTCAGTTCATTAATCTCTTCCTTGATCTCAGCTATTTCTCTCTGCAATTCTTCATCTATGGATTTCTTCTTCCTCATGCCATTTTCTTTGGCATCTTCCCACACTCTTCTGTTGTGGTTTCTCTCAGAACCTCTACAATCTCTGCAGTCCCTTCTATGGCTCTCAGTAGCCATTCTCTTCTCTATGATTTCTTCACTCGCAAGCTACACTAAGCCTCTGCAACAGCAATCTCTCTTGCTGCAACATACCTCACTAAGCTTCTCTCCTAAGCTCCGGCTTTTGGCAAGTACTGGTCCCCTCCTTTGCAGGAACCTTCTAGGCTTCACTCTGCAACTTCTCTCAAGAACACCTCTTCTCTCTGCTCATCCAACCTCTATTGGGAATCTTACAGGGTCTGCCACACTCTTTCTGTACTGGGAATCCTTTGCTAGATTCTTCTATCACTGCTCTCAAAGCTTGTGATCTACTTCTGCTGAGATGTACTCAATTTTCTGCACTCTGACTTCTGAAAACAATACCTTCCAATCAGAGTTCAAATAAGGCTCATCATCTTATCTCTCAAGATCTCTGAATGATCTTGTTCCTTCTCTTTTATTTTTACCTGCACTGCATATACCTGCTGCAATCTTCTGTCTTCAAGTCCAGATTTTGTTCATCTGGAGACCTTCACTGCATGTCAAATCAAATCTGCAATTTCCTCTATTAAACAGAGCCCAACATCAACTATTCTTTCCTGTTCAGTACATGTGCATTTCCAAAACAAATTTTTCAACGAGCTAATCAAATTCTAGCTCTGATACCACTTTGGTGCAGGGGTAACCCCGCTTCACCCACATTCCCAGTGTCCAAATACTTCCTCAATTGTCTGTGTGTGTAATGTATCCAAAATTTCATTTCCCAAAGCTGTGCGCCATCCTGACAATCCCATCACACCCAATTCATCTTTTTATTCAACAAGGGTCTTCTTAATCCTTTCTTCCATTCATTTATCAAATTCCTAGAATTTGATTAATGAATACCTTGATAAATTTCATAGGCCAAAAGGAAACCCTTATATCTCCCTATCTAACAATTCTTTTGTCAACATGGAACCACTTCACTCAACCATCCACAATTCATATAACACTCACGTCGCATATTCAACATTATACGCATACCATAATATCTCAACATATATAATAGATATATGCAATTGACCACCAACTATATATATACAATTAACCTTGATCAGGCTCTTTTAACATATTCCATCGGACCTTATACTAAGATTATAACACGTCGAATAATCATTAATAAACCAATTCATATATATATGACTCCGTCGGGCCCCACAATTCAATCAAACGAACGCATACACCATACCTTGCTTAACCTCCGGACTCTTCCATTAAACCTTGGGAAAATTCAACACGTGATCGCCATTCGATATCGAGCCTCTAGATCGACGGCTTGTATTAATTTCGCTCGGAGTCTTCAGTCGATTTATAACGCGCGAAGGCGCACTTTAACGAGCGGTTTTGAAATGTCGGTCGGGACACGTGTCATCAATCCTATGGAATCGCTGCAAATTCTTCAATACTGCCTTCCGTATAAAGGTGGTGCGAAAAACCCGTTGTTCGGTTCCAAACCACTTTCACTGTTCCTCCGGTCAAGGTTCCGCCTCTCCAGGTTTCGGATCTTCGTCTTTCGCTCTTCCTCGCTACAATCTCAACGTTGTAATTCTGCACATTTTGACTTCATTCCGCATTATACAGTGCTCGTCCCTTCGTTCCTCATGCAGAGTTGCAATACCATGCCATTGTTAACTTCGGTGGATCTTAATACATGACTCTCCACCAACATTCGGAGTTATGCAATCACACAGGGACGGAATACATAAATTTCAGTGTCAAAGAGCTCTCGTGCATGCACAGGTACAGAGCATCACCAGAATTCGATCATACACAGGAGTCTAATCTGTCTTTCACACCAGAATTCCTACTAAACTTTATACAGAGTTCTATCACTCTATTCCTATCTAGGGCTATGTGATTCGAACTCAATTACACAGACTCTGTTACTCTTCATCAGGATGCGTACATATATCCACGCAGGACTTATTCACACAAAGTAGTTACACATTCACACATGAACTAATTCCACAAGGCACAAATATACTGAAACATTTCTTAATTACCCAACGAATTGACATACAATTACTGACTGGCCAGATCTTCAGTCTGATGGTCTTCTTCCTTTCCTATGCAGCTCTCTGCAAGTACAGGTGCAGGCCTGTGTAGCCCTCCCTGTGCAGGTCCCCCTGACTCTGTCATAGAGGTTTATTTTATACAACTACAAGGAATCGATTCAATTCCTTGATGACTCACAGACTCTTCAACATCCTACAGTTCTAATTAGATTAACTTCCAAAACTGACTATCTCCTCGAGTGCCCATCAATCATTCAGGCAGTTACAATATTTTCCTTTCTAATTAATTAAAATAACTCAACTACGGATATTTACATGGGGAAAATAAACATGAGACCCCCCTCTAATGTTTATTCATGTACAAAAGCGTTTCAGGTCTAATTCTCCTGCATCAGTCTATCCACTCAATCACAATGAGTAAGGCTCTACAAGAGTCGATATTGTAACTCTAATTAAGAGTTGAAGGAGTCAAACTTAACCACTAGTAGGCTATTGGGTTTTATTATAATTAGGCCACTGGGTGGAAAAGGGGTACAATTTTATTATAATACATTTTATTCCATATATGAGCATATTATATCATAATGGATAAAGGAAAAGGAAATGGAGAGGTTTGGTGTATTATAGCTGCCCACAGGACACAATTCTCACTTCTTTGTACTTGCATCCAGTTCCATTCAAATAAAGAGAGAGCAAAGCGATGTCACTTTCTAGCTAGGTTTTCTCTCGAAAGAGTTTCTGAGGTCATATCTTATGTTATTATGGTTGTGAGTGATTGTATTTTTGTTTTTTGTTATGTATTTTCTATATTTTTTATAATGCATATATTAACACAATAACTTACTAAATCCATAAGTCTAAGGAAAATAACCCTCTAGAATAGATTCATATTGTAAGTATAATTTTATCATGTCTATTATGATGAACCATCTAGTGAAATATCCATGGTAGTTTACGGATTAGTTGGAAGATTTTCAATGCTACAAATAATATGTTACATTGTATCTTATGTGAATAAATAGGGGAAATATATGTTTCAATGTTCATTATGAAAAGAAATGGTAGAATGGACTCAATGTTTGGTCCATTCTCTTTACTTGACTCTGGTTAAAATATATGGATATTTTGTTGCTTTTGAAAATTTTAAAGCTTGGTAGCTTGTTGTGTTGGTTAGTAGGAAATGGATAGGAGGGAGTTCTGATACTGGTTTCCATGTAGTAAACATGACAAGGCCCATTCACAAGAAAAGAAATATTTTTCATTTACATCCTTACTTGGAATTCCTTGGACATGAAATTTGTATAGTTGGACGATAAAATTCTCGATCTCCCTTTTAAAATCTTTCCTCAAATCCCTTAATTCCATCAAAATCATGTCTCACGATTTCAATGGATAGTGGGGAAAAATAGGGCTATAACCATTTAAAAATTTGGACCGGTAGGAATGCACATGCATTTCTAAGAGCACACACATGTTTTTAAGGACACATGCATGCTCTTAGAAATGCACATGCATTATTGTGCCTTGTCTTGCTAGTACTAATTAGGCCTCTAAGGTGGCGAGGGTTGCCAAAGTGAGACACTTAGAAATACATGCACGTTCTCAAGGACATACACTCATTATTGTGTAAGCATGTTCATGATGATCCCATTGCCACTCTTGAGGCCATCAAGTGTGTGTGTGTGTATCTATATCTATATATATATATATATATCAACATTCATGATTTCATGATTTCATAAAATGTGGTAACATGGAACAAATCCCCTAAAATAACATGTACATTAACTCCACATGCCTCCCAATGTTTAACATTAATAAGATCAAGAATTAACATTGAAAATGCTAAACATTTGGGCCTAACCTCCACAACAATACAACTTAAAATAATAAATTAGTCCATCTCTACTATATTAAAAAATTTCAATGAGTATCTTCATATGTGTAATTGTTCAACTAATATGACCAAAAATAAAAAAAATGATTATTCTCATTTTCTCCCTTACTTACCGGTATTTACACCTCAATTCCCTTTAGTGTTCCACGTCATCTCTAGTATCTCCACATCTATAATTGTTAAACTAATACAACCAAAAATAAGAAATTTGATTATTCTCCTTTTCTCCATTACTTACTAAGTATTTACACCTCATTTCTCTTTAGTATTCCACGTCCCTCAATTCGGCACTATAATACTTTGTTAATAGACACACTTTTACACTGTTATGCTTATTACATATTTACATGTAATAATATATACACATGTTGATAGGCCATCACTAAATTTATTTAAGGACTTAGTGTGATGCTAGTCTCTATTTTTTTTTTTTACAAAGATGCACTTTCACCTTTTGTCAAAAGCCAAAAGAAACCAGACTGAACTGTTCTCCAAAATACAATAATCCCTCTCAATTCCAGTTTTTAATCCCCTTCAATTCCAGTTTTTTTACGAGCATGAACAACCTAAAAAAAAATTCAATCAAAAGGCCCATGCATTACGAACCCTACAACACACTGAATCACTATTTGCTACACATCATTTAATATTTTTAATGTTTCCCACCCAAAAATAATTTTGGCCACTCATGAGTACCTCAAAGTCAATGAAGACTCCATAAGTAGTGCAGCTCCAACCATCCAATGTAGAGAGATTCATTCACCTCGTAATTCCTTACCATCTTGTTGGTTTTGACATTGATTAAGTTAAGCTTAACTTTATTTTACCAATTAGATATTTTAAAATTTTAATAGATATAGGTAAAGTTTAATATTTGAATTTATTTATATTTTAAAATGTAAAATTAATATAGATATAATTAAAAATAATAATATATATATTTTGAGATGTATAAAAAAGTTTTTTTTTTTAAATCTTAATATTTTATTAAACATCAAATACATTAATAATTAGCAAAAATATCAGCAAAAACTTTACATAATCATTAGGAATAATATCATATATAAATCCACATATTATTAATATAAGTATTCAATGTCAAAAATGACTAGTCAAATATCAAAATACTAATATATTGTTAAACATCAAATGTATTAATATATAACAAAAACTTCAAATAAATAATTAACCAAAAAGATTTTAAATAATCATAAGAAATAACATCATATATAGATAAATATTTAATGTAAAAAATGATTCTCACCAAATATCAAAATACTAATATTATATTAACAAAAACTTGAAATAATCACAAGGAGGAACATCATTATTTGTATGAATACCCAATGTTAAAAATGACACACCAAGTGTTAAAAGATTGCAGTTTACTTATGTAAAAGGGAAATTAATATGAAGTACAAAGAAGTCTTACAAAATAGTTTTATTAGTATTTAGTATATAAAAGTAAGTGAAATTATATATTATTATTATTATCCAATTTTAAAGTGAAGCTTGATAAGTCTACGAAGACATACATATTTACCTCTCTGTTTTAAACTTGTAACTTTTTAGTAAAAAACACATGTGCTTAACCATTAAACCCACTCAAGCTATATATTAAAGAGATTATAATATATATATTATTTTATTTTATTTTTTAATTATATAACAAATTTAAAACTAAAATATTTTATAAATAAAAACATTTTAAAAATACAATCTTTCCATAAGAATAACATTTTATCTAAACTTTTTATATATTATTTTTATTATATAATTTTCTTTAAATAATAATAATAATTCAATATATTTTATAACTATGTCAAGTCCCATTAAATTATAATACATTTTTACCATTCCAGACATTTCGAAAAAGCAAAAGGTAGAATTAACCATTAAAAATTTCATTACAAAATGAGAGTTCAATTAATTTGGATCCAGTATTTGCTATGAATGCAGAATGCAGTCAGTAATAATTATACGCGTACTCATAATGTGCATATGAATGCGCAATATTTTTCCAACTCATACAATTAATATGAAAAACAATAGCCTACAGGCTCTTTATGGTGTATATTTAAATGCTCTGAGTTGATTTTAAGATTGGTGGGTGAGAAATATTCACTTGAGTTTAATTTGGTATCAATTCGAGCTTCTTATATGCATTGCAAGCTTTCAATCTGCGTCTCTCTTTCAAGGAATTCTAAGTCTGCTTTGCCCTGTAAGATATCTCCCTCTCTTCAATTTATAGGATACCTCATCAAATTTCTTTTGTGTTGATAATACAATTTCAAACTCTGAAAATCTACATATTCAACTTCCAAATGGTTTCAATATGATAATGTTGTGTCTACTTGATTTTCTCAGGTAATTTTCGATTGAAGATGGCAGAGACAAAAGATATCCAACCTCTTGTCTGTGATAGTGGATCTGGGATGCTCAAGGTGAGTCTATCTACTTACTTTAAAGCCACAAGATAAATGTTATGCTGAATATTAGCTCTATTTATGCACCAGATCGGATTTGCTGGTAATGATGGTCCAACAATAGTGTTTCCCACTGTTGTTGGTAGCCCAAATCATGCTGAACCAAATGACACATATGTAGGTGATGAGATTCAATCAAAGAGAAAAATTCTGACCTTGAAATTTAAGTATCCAATCAAACGAGGAATTATTACCAACTGGGATGATATGGAGAAGATTTGGCATCATGCATTTTACAAGGAACTAGAAATTGCTCCAGAAGATCACCCTATACTTCTGACCGAGGCACCTCTAAATCCCAAGGAAAATAGAGAGAAGATGACCCGGATTATGTTTGAGACTTTCAATACACCTGCAATGTATGTCGCACATCAAGCTATCCTCTCTCTCTATGCAACTGGCCGAACAACTGGTAAGCATGTTGTGCCATCTTCAAAACTAAATGCAATTTTGATTTTCAAGAATGGTTAAAAAAATAAAGATCAGATAGTGATTACTCACAATATCAAATACACTATTAATATCATAATGGCTATAAATATATAGGACATAAAATACTAGGTTAAACATGTCTAGATCACGACCACATAAGTTGTGATACCATCTTCAAAACTAAAAGCAATTTTGATTTTCAAGAACTCTTCAAAAATATTAATAATTATAGATATATAAGACATAAAATACCAGTTTCTACACATCTAGATCACGACCACAACTCAACTCATGTACCATCTTCAAAACTAAATACAATTTTGATTTTCAAGAACTACTCAAGAATCCATCATGTATTGGGTACGCAGGTATTGTTGTTGACTCTGGTGATGGTGTCACCCACACAATTCCAATACATGAAGGCTATGTTCTTCCTCATGCCCTAGGGTTAGATGTTGCTGGTCGGGATCTAACAGATGCATTGATGAAGATGCTGACTGAAAGAGGCTACTCATTCACCACTACTGCAGAGCGGGAAATTGTTGGTGATATGAAAGAGAAGGTTGCTTATGTAGCCCTTGACTATGACCAGGAGCTTGAGACAGCCGAGACCAGTTCTTCACTGGAAAAGAGTTATGAGCTTCCTGATGGGCAAGTGATCACCATTGGTGCAAAGCGTTTCAGATGTGGTGAGGTGTTGTTCCAACCTTCTCTCATTGGAATGCAAACTGTGGGTATCCATGAGACAATTTATAATTCCATCATGATGTGTGACGAAGATGTCAGAGATGAGCTGTATGGAAATATCGTTCTCAGTGGAGGATCTACAATGTTTCCTGGTTTTGCAGATCGTATGAGCAAGGAGATCACTGCCCTGGCCCCACGTAATATGAAGATTGAGGTAATTGCACCGTCTGAAAGGAGGTACAGTGCCTGGATTGGAGGGTCAATCTTGGCATCTCTGAGCATTTTCCAGCAGGTGATTATCTGCAATTTATTATCTTTTTGGGTTTATATGTAATTTATATGTACTATGACAACATTTGAACTTTAATGCCTTTGCTGCATGCAGATGTGGATTACCAAGACTGACTATAATGATTATGGTTCATCAATTGTTCACAGAAAGTGCTTTCCCATTTCATTGGTTTAATAGTTTTTCAAAATTCTGAAGTAAAGTTGTTCTTGTTATACATTTCAGTGAATGGATTAAATCACTGATTATTGTTTTGATGCTGAGATATATTTTCAAATAAAAGGAAACACTCAATTTCGAATGAAAGAATGTTCAATGTTCTGTTAATCAGTCAATGGTGCTTTTTGGGATATTTTTTACATGTTCAATTTTTTTGGGCTAATTCAATTTTCATAAACGTAGTTTCGAAGCTCAATCTCTTACCTGAGATTTAAATCTCAAATAATAAAGAAGTCAAGATTATAATCTCAATCTCTTAATCTGAGATTAGAAGAACAATCCAGAGAGGTCAATTATTTAAGCCCTCTCATAAGTTCACCAGATTTAAACTATATAGTGAATATATTAACAATGTCCCCAATGTGTAAAAAGAGGAAGTTGAAAATGTTGTACATTGATTTTCATAATAAATAATTAATGGATATACTAGATTTTATTTTTTATTTTCAATTTTAATTATAATTATATTTTGTAAGTTATATATATAAATATATATGTGTGTTTATATATTTTTTAAAATTTAGCAAAATAATTATTATCACAATGTTGTAGTGGTTACAATTATCTTCTAAACTTTTTTTTTTGCTTACATTTTGGAGTCTAACATTCTTTTCACAGGAGCTTATCTTGCACTGTTATCAGTTATTCATGCTTTGATTGATAATTATCCTTTACCTATGATTGTGTTCACTTTCTTTTCACCTAGTTAATATTTCTAAGTCACAAGCTAACCTCCTAATTTAGTCTTACACAACAGTTCTGGGCTTGCCTCCTGAAACTGTGCAATTAATGCGGGCAAGCAGCCTTAATGACTAGAATTGCGCAATCATGACTAGCGGCTAGTCTTGAGCTCGGAAACTGTGCAATCATGGAAGACAGCCCAACACTGAGCCTAGAAACTGCACAATCCCTCACTGAGCTCAGAAACTGCACAATGCAGTAAGCCAGAAATTTTTCGAGTTCCCAAAATTGTGCAATCTTTCCTAGTGATGTGCATGGCAAGTTTTTCTCGAAAAAAAGAAAAGTCGAAAAAGAAAAAAACATCCCTAAAATTTAGGGATTTATTTTTAGTAACCCAAAAGAGGCATATTTGCTATTTTTGGAAGCTTTTGCCATGTGTCTCTTTTTCCTTGATTTCAGGCATGCGCGTCATAAACCCTAATTTTCTCAAATGTATTTAAATGATGTCCCTAGAGCTCATTTTCACACTTGATCTTGAAGCTCTAGCATTCTCGAGGAGATCAAGGAACCTTCAGTGCGATTGTCGTCGCTTTTCCGGGTGAGTTTTGCAGTTCTCATTTTTTCTGTCGTTTTTAATCATTTGGCTTGTGGGAGTCTTATTTTGCTTGTTTCTTTGCATGCATGTTGGTGTTTCAACTTGCTTGTAACAACCCTAGTAAAAATCCATGTGAGAATAAATATAATACCACGATTGATGGGACACGTATTCCAAGCTAAGTGGTAAGCAAAACATCCTAATGGGTGTTCAATTTGGTTTATTATGAGTAAAGAAAATTGACAAAGGAAATGAAAAAGGCTTTGGAAAGGCATTAGGCATTAATTCACACTTTATTTATGGAAATAATGGAAAATGAAGAAAATAGAGGCCTCATCAATAAAAAGGCTTTTAAGGATTAGTTGGAAAGATTTTTCTCACATTTTTTGAGCTCTCTCATTATTCTCTCTCTCTCTTATACTGTTGGATAATTAGAGTTTTCTTGGAGCACTCTTAGAAAGAGTGGATACTTGGTGATTTGGAGCACGAAGGAAAAGGAAGAGCAGGAAAGCACAGGATGACATCAGGATCAACATCTACAATCAGTTTTTCTTACAAGTACCGAAATGAATGTATGTTTTCCTCACTACTTTTTGCATGCATGGTGTATGCATGTGCATTTTCCTATCCTTTCCATTTCCTGGATAGCAATGGTGTTGCGGGATTATTTCCATTAATTGTTTTCTGGTTGGTTCTCATGATTCTTTTAGTTGTGGGTTGAGTTATTAGTTCCTAGAGTTATTAGTTCCCAGAGCCTTGGTTGGAAAAACTCTCTGGAGCCCGACAGACAACTGTGGGTTGAGTCATGGAAACCTTGGTTGGACAAACACTCTAGAGCCCGAAGAATAACTGTTCGGTTGAGTTACTAGTCTTGGAGCCTTAGTTGGACAAATTCTCTGGAGCCCTAGGAGGGTTGAGTTGCTGGTCTTGGATCCTTGGTTGGAAAAATGATTTGGAGCCCTAAAATAACTGGGGTTGACTTACTAGTCCTAGAAGCCCTCGTTGGAAAAACACTCTAGAAGCCCTGTAATAGTTGGGGTTGAGTTACTAGTCCTAGAAGCCCTAGTTGGCACAAACACTCTGGAACCCTGTAAAAACTTGGATAGAGTCATGCTTGGAATATGGCACGACGGTGATTGGATGAAGTGAAGCTTGGCTCTGCCAATCTATGGTCTGGTGGAACATGGAAGTCCCATCTCTGGTTGGTTTTTACATTCAGAAATGAAGAGCTCATTCCTTTGGTATTTGGTATGCAAATGTATTGGTTATTATGTGGATTTAATTCTTGTTATATCCATGGTATTTATTTTGTTATTATGTTGGTTATAAGCATGTATTTTATCAGTGATGATGTATGGCGCTATTCGTGCTTTTTCCTGGAAATGAATATACATTGTATCTATGGTGAAATAGATTGTATTGCAACTTATGATGTAAGGGAGCAATGCTTCTTAGCAATTCTCAGATAAGTATTAGACCCTTATGTTTAATTATGTTGTTTATACCTATAGATGCAATTTTTGTGACATGTTTAACGAAATTATTGTCCTAGCTAGGTGGGGTCATATGAGTTCCCGACGATGTGATGTTATGTATCATCTCCTGAAGTTACAGGAAGTTCTAGGCAGTGACCAGGGCTTAGGGGCTAAAAATGTGGGACAAATATCATAGTTGTAGACCCATAATTGATTTTTTGGGGTCATAATCGCTACCTTGACAAGGAAATCCCATATCTAAGGGTCTATTACCGCTCCCTTTCCCTTGCATGCCTACATCTAATCCTGAAATGCTTTAAAAATGAGTTCCCCCTCAGGGAACAATGCTCTAGAAGGTTGATGTACCTCTTGGGGATGTCAATGATGCAGTGTAATGTTTGTTTGTCACGTTTCCATCGGTTCCACTTCCTCAAAGTCATCTAGGAGGTTTAATCTCATATTAGTAGCCTCTCGTCACATGTTTACCCTGGTTGGCCGATTACTTAGGTAGATGTGGGAAGAGGGTGTTATAGAGTGGTATCAGAGCATGGTTCAACTATAGGACTCAATGGGTGGTGTTTTGATCTTGCGTTTATGTTGGTTTCATCCATGTGTATTATGCTTGTAGTCTATGTCTAATTATTGCATATCCATGGTGTTGGTCATGGTTATAGTGGTGTCACAATGGGAAAGTTGTTGATGTCGTTGGGACATGTGTCATCATGCGGGTATGACTTGTTATGTGTGATTCTTGCTTATGTATTGTTCATGCACACTTGCGTACATATTGTTACATATAGTGCATGTATTGATTGCTTAAGCTAGGGTTACATATTGGTCATTCTTCAGTGTTATCCATATATGATTTCTTGTATGATGTCATATGTTGAACATGCATTGTTCGTCCATGATTAGATAGATATGTCAAGTGGGTGCATTTGGTCAAGTTTTCATTCGTTTGATTGAGGTTGTTGTGCATAAGGTCATTGTATGCAATTAGGTCATCATGATGATTTGGTATGTTATGATGTTAATGTGTTGGCTTAGACAAAGCAGGAGATGCAGATCATTAAAATGAAGTTGCAACAATGGAATTTAGGGTAAGAGAAGATCATCATACAATTTTGTATTCTTAGCATGCAGGTATGTGATTCATGGTTGTTGTAAGCATTAGGGTTACTTATATCTTTTCATTCTATTATTATTATGGTTACATATGTGATAAATACTAGTTGATCGACGTAGTCATATGCATTATGGTTATGTGTATGACTTTCATTCTATTGATGTTATGGTTACATACATTATAGATGCTAGTTGGTTAGTGCGGATATATGTACATGTGTTAGTGGAAACCTGTGGTGGTATGCATTGCTATTATTGTTTTATGTTAGATAACTTATATTTTTTTGATGAGAATGTTATAGGTAAACTTGTTGTTATTTTATGATAGTTAGCTTCATGATCAGGGTTATTTGTTAACATTTTGATGTTATATGTACTATGCTAATTTGGATTGGCCATGCAGATGCTTAAGGTTATGACATTTAGGTATGAGTCAATCTAATTATGATACTGTGTTGTATTATGTCTCGACTGACTTTGCATATGTGATCATTATGCATGAATGGCAAGTGTTGATGAGCTTATGATGTGAACACGTTAGTCGATCACTACTATGGATATCATGATCTTATTAATTTTTGAGTTGATGTATTGTGAAGTTATATCATGCTAATCTAGATTGATTTTAGAGACAAGATAACCTCCCCTGAGATACATTGAGGTATGTACTATGCTAATTTGGATTGGCCATGCAGATGGTTAAGGTTATGACATTTAGGTATGAGTCAATCTAATTATGATAGTGTGTTGTATTATGTCTCGACTGACTTTGCATATGTGATCATTATGCATGAATGGAAAATGTTGATGAGCTTATGGTGTGAACACGTTAGTCGGTCACTACTATGGATATCATGATTTTATTAATTTTTGAGTTGATGTATTGTGAAGTTATATCATGCTAATCTAGATTGATTTTGGAGACAAGATAACTTCCCCTGAGATACATTGAGGTATGAGTTTTCTTATGGTGTGTACTTGGTGCTTGATTGTTTGATTATGTCATCTATCTGGTGTTGAGTATTTGGTGTCCATTATGTTCTCTAGTTGATTTATCTAAGATGGTACGATTATAGTTTGTTTGAATGTTTGACTAATCACATAATATGAGTATGTGTTTATAAGATTTCATGAAGAAATGATCTTGTTTTAAGATGGTTGTACTAATGCATATGTGTTGGGAAAAATGATATGTGCTTGAGTATAAGTAGGTGATATTTGTAGCATTATGTATTATGACTGATGAATGTGAGTTGATTTTTTATTATGACATGGTTGTTAGTCTTGGTAAAAGTTGATTTCGAATTGTTGTATTGATGTTTGGTACATATGGATGACATGTGTTTTCCACAACAAGGTAAGGCAAATAACATGTTGTATGTTTATTTATACACTGACAGTTATGTGTTTATGCTAGTACGATGCAGAGGATTCCATGGCAAAAGATACTGCCATGAAATCTTGAAGAAGGCTGAGGTTGAACTCTCCTTTGGAAGTGTTGGGAATCCATAGGGAATTGAGTCATGGTGTTTGTCGCTAGTATTTTGTTTTCAGTATTTTTTATTTGTTTGCTCTTGATTTGCAGTCTTGATTGTGATTAGTGCATGATCATTCCACTTTGGTTGCAGTGTCATATTTTTATTAGTTTTCATGTTTTTCTTCTTGTGGGATTTCTCGTTCTTGTTTTTTTTATGTTTTGAGATTCTTGCGAATTGGTTGGAAAAGATGAAAGTTGATGGAGTTAAGGATGATATTTTTGGTACCCAATAAGTAATGTAAGACTCGGATGAAGTGTAGTGCATGAGTAAGCACAGTGGAAGGTAAGAATATGACATTCATTTGGATTGGTTGAGTCCATTAGGTAAATAGACAGTGGCAGAGTAGGTAAAGTGATGGAGATAATATGTTAGATTCCTTGGTTGTGTATGTTGTGCATGAATAAAGGAAGTTCTCTTAACCTAGACCTTATGATATCTAGAAATTGCATTGTGAACATTATTATGTTGATTTTTATATATGTATACATGTATGTATGTATGTATGTATTTATATATGTCGTGGCTGATAGGGTTGTCATGGATCATGATTGTTTAATGATAATGTATATATGTATACATGTATGTATGCATGTCGTTGTTTGATAGGATGATGATTGATTTATGCTAATAATTATATATATGTATGTATTTATGTATTTATGTCACTGTATGATAGGGTTTTCAAGGATCGGTCTTGTGGAGGAATTATTGCTTATGTGAGTGAATGACATGAAGAGGTTCCTGGCTATAAGGAATCACGTGGTAGAGTATCCTTGGATTATCTATGATCACTATCATGTGGATATGATTTAATGTTATATTCTTGTACTATGCCTATGTTTATGTTATGGACAATAATGTTGAAGGGTGCATCAGTGAAGTGAAAGTAGTGTGATTTGCAGCATGCCAGGATAAGCATGGATAGTAGAAAGACATTAGAAGAAATATTTATTGTGGGTCAGTGTGTGGTCTATGGATGTGCAGTACTATTTTTGTGTATAAATATTTTTGTGTATACGTTGTGCGTGTTTTATATTTAGTGATTGTACCTATGGTGATGTGTACATGTAACATATGTAGTGTTGTGTACATATGATGTTGTATTCATGTTGTATACATATGGTGTTGTGTATATATTGCATATGCAGTGCTAGGTATATATGGTGCCATGTACATGTTGGATATGTGGTGTTGTGTGTATACCGTATTGTGCACATGTTGGATAAGTGGTATTGTGTGCATAGGGTGTTGTGCGCATGTTGGATATGCGGTATTGTGTATGCATGGTGCTATGTACCTATTGTATATGCAGTGCTATGTACATATGGTATTGTGTGAATGTTGTACACATGGTGTTGTATGCATGCTTGTACATGTGGTGCTATGTAAATGTTGTACAAGCGATGTTGTGTGCAGGTGTTGTTGTTTACATGTCATGCATGTAACATTGTGTACATGTGGTGTCGTGTACATATCATGCATGTGGTCTTGTGTACATTTGGTATTTTGTAAACGTTGTATAGGTGGTCCAATGTACATTTGGCATTATGTACACGTCGTGTAGGTGGTTCTGTGTACATTTGATGTTGTGCACATGTTGTGCAGGTAGTGTTGTGTACAGGTGGTATTGTGTACATGTTGTGCATATGGTACTGGAATACATGTGGTATTGTGTGCATGTCGTACATGTTATGTTGTGAGAATGTGGTACCATGTATGTGCATGGTGTAGTCGTGGTATTGCAACATGTGTATTTTTTGTGCTATACTTTGTATATGTATTTTGTTTTATTTTACACTGTGTGTAGGTGCATGTGTTTTGTTCTGGTGTAGGCATATGTATGTGTCGTGTTAAACACCAAGTGTAAGTGTATGTGTTATGTTGCATGCCAGATGTGGGTGTATGAATTGTGTGGTGTTGTGCACCTTGTGTGGATCTACATATGGTGATGTATATTTTGTGTATGTGTATTTGATTAAAGAGAAGAAAGGGCATTGGGTGCTTTCTGGGTGTGGCAATTGATCCGGTGTGTGTAAAGAAAGAGAAAAGGAAGAAGTATGCACCGATGAAGGATAAGTATCAGTATTTTATTTTAGTTTTAATATACATGTAATATATGATTCTGACTTATGATGGTTACATGTGATTTATGATTATGGTTTATGGTGATTTCATGTGATTCATGATTTTAATCTGTGCTGGTTTCATTCTAAGCTAACCAGATGTGACAAGAACCTTTAGTTACATTTGTTGCGACAGGAAGTAAATAGGATTGCAAGTGTACCTTATCGACGAGCTACCAATAAGGTATGATTTGAGTTTATTTTGATTTATTTTGAATCTAATTGAAAGTACGTGCTCGGTACAAGAAGCATGTAATTCCCGGTTTGGGATGGTTGAAACCAACTGCAAGAGTTAGCGGAAATAACAAAAGGAATTGAAACATGCAGCAGTATGATGGTAAAACACTTCAAGATTAGGGCCATTGTGGGACACTGGTACCCAATAGTTTCCATTGATTACCATGAGCATGATATGACTGGTATAATCGTTTTGAGATAGGGATGTGTCTTGGTTTTTATATCTTCCGATGCGAGGAAGCCTTGCCAAGGGATGAAATGCTTGGGAAGGGGGTGCTAACATAACTTGGAAGGTGAGTGACTGCATGGAAGGGGATTACCGAATTGCCCGAGGGACTGTGTAGAAGAGAAGGTAAGGTTAGGGATGGATTTGTTTTGGTCATTAACATTTCCAGATGGAATCATATTCACATTCAGAGTGTGCCCCGGAACAATGAGTTGATAAATGTTCACTAAGAGGATAAGTGGCGCAGGATTGTAGTGCTGGATATTGGATGCAGCTTTGAATCTTGCAAGGGATTCCATTTTTGTTGATATGGGCACCATATCCTTCTATTTGATGGTTGAGAAAATGTGTATATGTGTATATTATTTTTAATACTCTATCGAGTTGGTTTATAAAGCTACATGAACATTATGGTTATTCCATGGTTGAAGAGAATGTGTATCAGTATATATGTTTGTTATTGTAAAGACCATAATGAGTTGTGTTATAAAGCTCCAGTGAACGGTACGATTTTCATGTTTTAGTAGGTGGTCATTATAAATATTGCAACGAGTTGTGTTATAAAGCTCCATAGGAAGCATGTTTTGTTTTTAGCAGTTTTATTGTTTATATGTGTGATTGAACACTGCGGACAGTCTTCCTCCAAGGGGGAGGGTTCTGTGATATCCGTAGTAAAAATACATATAATACCACCATTTATGGGAGACGTATTCCAAGTTGAGTATTGGTTAAAATATCTAAGTGGGTGTTCAATTCAGTTTATTATGGCTAAAGGAAATTGGAAAAGTCAATGGTAAAGGCTTTGGAAAGGCATGAGGCATTAATTCACATTTTATTTATGAAAATAATGGAAAATGGAAAAAATAGAGGCCTCTTCAATAAAAAGGCTTTTGAGGATTAGTTCAAAATATTTTGTTCACAGTTTGGAGTTCTCCCATTTCTCTCTCTCTCTCTCATACTCTTAGATACTCAGAGAAGAGTGGATACTTGGTGATTTGGAGAAAGAAGGAAAAGGAAGAGCACGAAAGCACAAGAGGAAATAGGCATTAGCATCTAAAACCAGTTCTGAGTGTAGTTATCGAGTTGCATGTATATTTTCCTCACTAGTTTTGGCATGCATGGTGTATGCATGCAGATTTTCCTAGCCTTTCCATTTCTTGGATATCCATGGTGTTGTGGGTTTCTTTCCATTGATTTTTTTTTGTGTGGTTCTCATCAGTCCTTTAGTTGTGGGTGGATTTTTTAGTTCCTGGAGCCCTGGTTGGACAAACGCTCTGGAGCCTGACGGACAACTGTGGGTTAATTTATTAGTCCTATAAGCCTTTGTTGGAAAAATGCTCTAGAGCCTGATGGATAGTTGTTGGGTTGAGTTACTAGTCCTGGATCCTTGGTTGTAAAAACACGTTGGAGCCCTAGGTGGGTTGAGTTACTAGTCCTGGAGCCTTGGTTGGACAAACACTCTAGAGCTCGAAAATAGCTAGTGTTGAGTTACTAGTCTGGAAGCCTTGGTTCGACAAATGCTCTAGAACCCCTGTAACAGTTGAGGCTGAGTTACCAGACTTGGAAGCCCTAGTTGCAACAAATAATATGGAGCCCTTGAACAACTTATATAGAGATAAATCTGTGATGGTTAGTGATGTCCGACCGTGAGGTGGAATCACTGGTTTGGGGTTGAAACAGTTTGGTCTCTGGAGTCCTAGTTTGGTGTTTATTGATGTGTTTGATAAAGTCCCACATTCATGGTTGGAATATAGCATGAGGGTGATTGGCTAATGTGATAATTGTCTCAACCAATATATGGTCAAGTCTAACATGGAAGTCCCATCTCCGGTTGGTTTTTACATTCAGAAATGAAGAGCTCATTCCTTAATTATTTCATATGAAAATTTATTGGTTATTATGTGGATTTCATTGATGTTATATCCATGGTATTTATGTTGTTATTATGTTCATTATAAGCATGTATTTTATCAATGATGATATATGGCGCTATCTATGTTTTTTCCTGGAAATGAATATACAACGTATCTATGGTAAAATAGATTGTATTTCAAATTATGATGTAAGGGAGAAATGCTTCTTAGTGATTCCTAGATAATTTTTATACCCTTATGTTTAATTATGTTGTTTACACCTATAAATTCAATGTTTGTGACATGTTTGACGAAATTCCTTAATTTTTTGGGTGGGGTCAAATGAGTTCCCGATGATGTGATTGCTTCCATGTATTTTTTTTAATGTTATGTATCCTCTCCTAAAGTTACAAAAAGTTCTAGGTAGTGACCTCGGCTCAGGGGCTAAAAATATGGCACAAATCCCTAAGCTGTGGGCATATAATTGATTGTTTGGGGCCATAAAATCTACCTTATCAAGGCAAGCCCACGGCTAAGGGTTTATAACCACTTCCTTTCCCTTACATTCCTATGGCTAAGGATCTATAACTTCTCCCTTTCCTTTACATGTCCACGGCTCAGCCGAAAATGGGTTAAAAATGAGTTCCCCCTAAGGGAACAGGGTTATGGAAGGTTGGGTTACCTCCTGGGGATTTTTTGATGGGAAAATGTTTCCAGCCAATAATAGGGGATATCCTTCGTAAAAATTCCCAATTATACTTTGAACCATTTGTGATAGGGATCTCATCCTAGGTGTGGGTCCGGCTACCGCTGAATACTCCTTCTCTTGGATGCAAATGAGCCCTGCAGAGTTATAGGTATACATTTATCGAATGATACAAGACAAATATCGATGATTGTCAATGAGCATAAACACTTCAAATAGCAAGATATAAAAGGAAACATGCAGCTGAAGGAGATGTTGTTAGTAGCATATCATTAAGGTCGTGTTTGTAAGATTGTTCAAACCATAGAAGAAACAGTTCTTTCTGGTAAGAAAAACATATGCATACTTGGGCGTTTTCATGAATAAGATAGATGTCAATAATAAAGTTTGAAACATCTACTATGTAAATAACATACCATCATGAACACATGCAGTGAGCTAAAATGTATAATGAGTATAATCAAAAAACGCAGATCAATTAATCATAAGATATCATACATATACAAAAAATACTCATAGTATTAACACATTGATTCTCATCGGATCTAATAGTGGATTAAAGACAAATTCTTGTATTCATTCATAAGGGGTTGTTCAATGCTTTAAAACTCTCTTCTCTCCTTAGGAGTCTAAAAAACGGATCCCTCTACAAGTCCCCGAAGGGAGTATATATAAGACAAAAGTGACCCTTGGGTGTCTTGACTCTTTGCTTTTCTGCCTATTGGTATGCTTTGCGACCTGAATAGAAGGTGAGACCTATGACCTGATGGAGGATGCAACCTGCAACCCTTCCTGTAGGTTGTACCTTGCGATCTGATCATGGGAGCATGTGAGTGATTGTGAGGTTGAGAAAATCCACTTGTTTTTCTTTGAGGAAATTTTGCCATGCACGATAGTCTGTAGCAACTGGGGAGATCAGAGGAGTATCTTCCCTTAACCTGTGCAGGTATTCTAGGGCGTTTGGGATCAGATTTTCTCTCTTGATTGTGACCTGGTTGGATAAGAAAGCCAATTTGGTGTAAATCCAAACTGGTGTCATGACGAACTTAACCAAGTTCTCCTGCGATGCCGGAAGATCAGGTGTAGCAGCGGCTTGTCTAATCGGTTGCAGGAATGCCTAAATTTCATGATTTGCTTGTTCCGATGTCTTGTCTTTGCCCAATGTACCTAGAGAGGGAATATGGTGCAGCTCAGCCATCGAGTCAATGCCGCGATCAAATCCTCATAGGCGGTCATCACATTCTCTAGGTATTTGACTAACTTCTCCTTGGATTGCACTTTTATGCGAATTTGGACCTTGTCATTCTAAGTGTGAATCCAATATTTCTTGGGAAAATTTTCTGAATCCTACGAATATATGTTTTTCCATTCTATCATTTTATACAAGGCGGTGGAGGCCTCTTTCATTTGCTCATTTCTCTTCTTCATTTCCACTTGAGCTCTCAATAGAGGTGCGACTGTTTGCTTTATGGTGAACATCTCCTTGTAAACCTACTTCATGGTGGCTTCCAACATCACCAACTCTCTCTGGATGGTGAGTGGTACTTCGTTAATAAGGGTGTTTTTATCTTGGACTTGTTGGATTTCTTACCTTAGTTCTTTCTTTTCTTGCTCTGACTTGGCTTCCCTTTGTTCAGAGTCCTATAATCTATTTTGTAGGGAGAGGATTTCCCTACTCACCCAGCTCATGTTTTCTTCTGTGGCTGCGACGAAAGCAGTGCCGGCTGATGCTATCATCACTGGATTTTTCCTAGTGTCCATAACTATATCCTTTTCTGTCGTGGCTGTGAATAGCGCAATAGGGTTCAGTGCTAGGCATATCTTCTTTTCCTTCTTGATTTTGAAAGTGAACTGATCATAAGTGAGTCTCGTCAGATTGAACAATTCCTCCTCCTATCTTTTAGAGGTGCTTAGTTTTGAGAGTGAAAAACATGTGTTAATTGTAGGTACTTTGATGGGCAGTAGCTTTGTCTGTACCCTTGTTACTAGAGGACGTGTCTCAGCGTCTTTGGAAAAATCATCTTTCGATCCTCGATCCTCCTCCTCTTTTCTCTTTTGTTCTTCTTCTTCTTTCAATAGCTGCTTTGCCTCTTCCTTATCCTATTTTTCCTTTTTTCTGCGCTCAGCTTCTGATTTTTTTTCCTCTTCTTCCTTCCTTTTTCGTTCAGCTTCTACTTTTGTTTCCTCTTCTTCCTTCCTTTTGCATTCAGCCTCCACCTGATCTAATTCTTTCTTGAGCTACTATTCAACTTTTGATTTTGCTTCCTACTCTTCCTTTTGTTTTCCAGCATCCTCTACCTGTTTCTTTCTCTGCTCTCCCTTCAGGTGTTTCTTACGCTTATCTTCATCCTCTTTCGCCTTCTGTTGAGGAGGTAAATCCCCTCTGCGGACAGAGGCGATCCCTACTAGCCCAGCAGGGGTCTAGCAACAAACAAACAATGCTATGACGCAAGCTCCTAATTACGAATGAAAGGTTTGGGATAAGAACCTACCTGGATTCCAGCGCTCGATCTGAAAAAGAGATGCCCCCGTCCTTCAGTCCTGGCAGATCACAATCCTTCCACGATCTCCGTGGATGAACACCTGCACACAGAAAGAACAAACAGATACAAGCATAGGAACTAGCATACGTAACTAAACATCGGTCAGAAAAGACATTACTCGCATTAACATAATGGAAAAAGGAGTGGAACCATAATCATAGTCATCTATTAAAGTGGTAAACGAATAGAAGTTACAGCAAGTTCGCGTTCGGCCTCCTTCGAAGCGGGTCTCCCGTCGTCCACGTCTGTAGCTCATGAGGAAAGGAAACCTCTCCAGAGTCTCGTGACAATGGTCTCCTTACTTGAGTCAGCCTTAAGGGAAAAAGAGGATTCTTTACAACACAAAGGCTCTTGGGAATATGGAGATTCAGAGCTTAGGCACTTCAAGACTAGCTTGCCATGGATTTGAGCAAGCTTATATAGATGGGGAAGGAGGAGTTGGGATCCCTATTATTATGGGATTGGCTCTATCAACAAGGAAGGTTCCATGGGAGGTGGCAAAACCACTTCCCTCCATAGAACTCCCGCGGCCAAACCTCCCAACTCAAGATAGGTAATGGTTGTGAGTTTGTTGGAACTCAACTTCCGCCATCCATATTTAAAAAACAACTCCCAAAATGGGTGGCGCGATTGCTGCTCTATGACGGAGCTGTGAGTGGCGGCCTCTTCTCAGTTTCCCAGCGCAAACCTTTGGGCATCTACCGCGCCAATGCAAAAGAGGCTGTTTTCATGAGTTTTGCAAGGAGATGTCTCAAGGAAAATCAAGCTCATGTTTAGGGGATGCATTGATGATGTTTTCAAGGCATGACAATGTCCACGAGTCATAATGGGTCCTCCGTATGCTGGAGACTGGGGGAATGGTAGGGACGGTGACAAATTGCGTATGGCAGATGCCCCTAAAGCATGAGGCCGAGAGAGAGAGGGGTGAAATGCTTTACGAGAACATGTTCAACCGAAGGCCCGCCGTCGGACAACCTGCACAGAACGATACAACTGATATCTCAAGTACATGACGTACATATGGTATGGACGCAGCCATCCGAAACAAAGTATGCTATAATCCGGATCTAGGGTATGGGCGCAGCCATCCACTTAAGATCTAACAAATAGACTCAGGTATGGTCGCAGCCATCCAATCAGTGAGTCATGTACACAATGATAATCCCACAGTCGCGGCACAGTTACCATCAGACACAATCCGGGGGTCTTGCGCTCCATCTATGACCCAAACAAAGTACAAGTTCGAGCATGTGAATATGTGAGCTGAAGTCGAACATGCAGGAACATCGTTTGATTACCAGCCAATGATGAAAGATGTTAACAGACGCGAGAGGAAACACCAATAATGACAATAGCCCTCAAGGTACTACAGGTACAATCTACGGCGTGTGACTCAATGAGTTGGCATCGAACACCTGCAGAATCACTCGATCAGAGGCCAATGATGAAAACCTCACGTCAAATGTGACGAACCTGCCATTGAGGCATGCAGGCTCCAAGGTACCATAAAGGAGTCTCTAGATCAGCTTCTTGGATAATGAGCTGAAGTCGACAGGAAGTGACCTTGATCGAAGGTGGGCCATAATTTTTCCCACATCATCGACACGAGACGGAGGAACATAATGTTTTGTTGTGAATCAAGACCATATGAGAAACAGAGGGAGGTTGATATTCGCAGAGGCCAACTTCTCTTGAACACATGAACGGCACGACAATGGACTTGGCAGTATTTGACATCAACGGATCAGAGGTCATGGCGACAAGGCAGCGAACGGATGAGAGGTCAAAAGAGATTACCCAAACCCACGGAGGCAAAGTGAAGCAGCGAGATGAGATGTCCCCAACCCGATGAATGCAAACAAGTGCCAAGTTTAAGAGCGACATACTACCGACACGACATTGATACTGGTTTCATTTTTCCCCACCATTTCTGGCGAGTACCCCAATTATTTTTGAAAACAAGCTTGAAGGGGATAACATATTCTTGTTATATAAGTTCGTCCTTCGGACAAATCCAACCTAGTACATTTAACGAGCCCTAATAAGGAGAAACTCGAGTATCGTCATTACGACGGAATCCGATGTCATTAGGGTTTAACGAGTCTGAAAAAGGAAGAGCTCGACGTCTTTTCATGTTTAGAGAGTTTGAAAGGAGGCAATGGAAAGAAAAATCCACGAGTCCCTTTTTCGTACGTAAGACCCCCAGAATCGAAAGGTGAGAAACATTATCCGGGAAAACCTCCCTGATCGCGATAGGCTAGGGTATTCCTTTTCGTAAGTAATCTATCCCAGCCCGAAAAAGCGGTAAACGTATACTGGGTAGATGTCGTTTCGTGGCCACTTTAACGAGATCGAAAACGACAAGAATATAAACAATCTTTCACATTTAGAGAGTGGAAAAGAGCTGAAAGATGATAAGTGCCTTTTTAGGTATTATTTTACCGAGTCAGAAAGAAGTATAAAATACAACTCGTTTCCATCTTTTAAGTCGCAAATACATGCTGCACATAACAAGCTAAATCCATTTTCGACATAATACATGCAAATATTTGATAAGAAATAACTTTTTAAAGCTCATTTAACGACGAAAAGTTATAAATATGTCCAATGGTAAAAAATGAAATTACTTTTTACTATTTACCTTGTGGAGAGCAACAGTGGTCCATTTGGAGCAGAATCTTCTGACGGCGATTGCGACCAATCCAGGCAACCATTCAGCGTCTCGTCTGTGACAGGTAAGAGGCGCTCCTTTTCTCTTTCTTTCCATACATTTTTTAATGAATTTCCCTTAGAAATCAGCTCTGTAAGGGCACTTTTAAAATTTTAGGGTCGGGCCCAGTGGCGCGGGTATCGGGCACGGACCCGCGCCACTGAGCTCTTTTTACCAAAGGGCCCGCGCCACCTGGCGCGACTGTTAGCAAAACAGTCGCGCCAGCGGCGGAACCCAAATTTTCGCCTAAAATTCCGATATTTACACCAAATTTCTTGAATTTTGAAGCTCACAAAAGATCTAATCAGGGGCTTTGGACCATGTGAATGCAGATAA